>JZLH01S0084934.1:0-10739 GCA_001188425.1 Eucidaris tribuloides | reverse complement strand
GCACGCGTTCGTTATGGGCTAGAGTGTCAGAGCCGCGTGCCTATTATGACGCGCGTGGTAAATGCCAAAAAGGGAAGGCCATTGCTGCAGCCAGGCGCTCACAACAAAACCAGGGAGAGTAAGATGATTCATGGATTTATGATGTCATAGCACACGCACCGTGGACGTCATCTTCAAGTGAGTTCGCTGATCGTCGTAACCACTGAGCGAACACAGAATTAGATGGCCGTGACTGTCTTTCGAACAGTGTATCCATTTTTTTCCTCTCCTGATCTCTGACCCAACGTACAATTACCTGTCGATATCAAGCAGTGGTGTCATTTTCAATAGTCTCGTTACAAATGACAGGACTTCCTAATGTTCTTGAGCTCCACTGGTCACAGCAATCATAACGCAGTCATGCCATTCGTTTTATGTACATATAACATCACAAAATGAGCGGAGAGAAAATTGCGAAAAACAGCACCCATCGATAATAGTGGCCGATTGCGCTGACAGTCACTTGTCAGATGTTGTATATCACGTGAATACGTGTTTGGAAAGGACGTCAAGCTAATAGGATAAAATTAACATTTTATTAAAATTATATTTTTAAACGTGTAGTGTTTAAGTTGCCGATATAAGGACTTTTGCCAACTTATATTAATCTGGCAAGTCACTATAAATTATTCCACAAAAGTAAAAAATATGGGGAAACTTTTGACAAAACATTTGTTTTTTGTTTTTGTTTGTTTTTTGTTTTCTTTTGGGGGGGGGAAACATTACAGAGACATTTCTCCAATCAATCTTTTCTTTCGAAGTTTTTGTGCCTCACTTTAAAACTATGATGTAATTATAAGCAGAAGCCATTAACTTTGCCTAAAGTATACGGAAAAGGACTTTTGCCAACTTTATTTATACCTTGGCAAGTCCACTATAAATTGTTCCTACAAAAAAAAGTTAAAAATATGTGGAAACTTTGACAAACAAACATTTGTTTTTTTTTTTTTGCGGGGGGGGCATTACAGTGACATTTCTCGCAATCAAATCGATTTTCTTCAGATGTTTGTGCTCACTTTAAACTAGCATGTAATTATACAGAAGGACAATTAACTTTGCTAACATATAGAGAGAAAGATTTATATCAGTCTGGAAGAACGGCTGCCTCATTATGTCGTATTCTACAATGCACAAACTTTATAATCAGTAAAATCTTCCACTTTCTCACGCTTTTGAACATCGCCTTCAGTGAACATGAGAAATGAAGACTGTGAATGTGATTTGATCACTTCACAGGACACTTATTAAAAGGAGAAAGATGGAAAATAAAGAACGAGAACGATATAAAGAAAAACAAGAACTAGAAAAGACAGAAACAAAACACGGGTATAAGATTAAAAAAGAACAAAAGCAAGAAACAAAAAAAAAACAAAAAACATAGGAAATGGAGAGAGAGAAAAAAGCAAGCAAAAAAAAAAGAAATAAGACGAAACAAAGCCCTAGCTTACCTGAAATGAAGATTGAAGATATAATTTAGTTTGGGAGCTAATAGTTGATTTAACGTTAATTTAGTTTGCGATGTATTTTATTTACAGTATCAATTTCATTCTAACAGATTTGCTCTTGAGGTAGAAATGCTAGTCTAAACATGTAGAGCAGTATGGGGACAAAACACATTTTTTACATTGTCGTTAAATGCACTTTATAAATAAAGTTACAAACTTAGTTTTATAAACATAATTCATTTCAAGTTTTCTTTTTTGACCAACCAATTCACTCTTCTTAATCAGTATGGTGTACTCATTATTTGTAAGGCCCCTTGGAATGATTTTCTGCACAGAGGTGCCGAGTTACCTCTTCAGGTACCTGTCTATGTCTAGTGATGCAAAGTAATTTGAAGATCAAAAAGAAGATAAAGAAATGATCATCGGGTATCAGACCAACTGTTTTATGGTACAAATGATTTTGAAAAGGAAAAACAAATAGGCTCTATGACGGCAAAAGTTAGATTTTTATAACACAAAGACCCACAAAATGTTAGATGGTGCTAACAATGCCAGGTCTTAAATACATAGTCATATTATGTAATCATAACAACCTCGAGGCAGCTCGAGTGATATTTTATATGCCAGGCCAAAACTGGTGAATGCTTATTATATATTTCTTTTTGTGATGTTATATTTGAGAAATGCAAAATAGAAATCAACTCACAAAAGGCAAATTACACTCTCCGACCTCAACCATCGTTTGCTTTGATACCCGAACCTCTGAAAATACTTCGGATAATATGCCAACATAATTATGTAAGTTAAAGCATATACATTTTTATACGATATCGTTTTGGTAATTTCAAAAGAACTTTATTAAACGAAATAGCTTTGTTCAGTATAGCTATCCCTTTTCAATGTTATTACTTTCAATTCAATGTACACGACCAGACTATCAATAATTATATTGCTTTTTTTTGGGGGGGGGGGGTCGGCAGAGGGGGAATCGCAAAAATTGTCGTGACGTTTCAATTAATGAATTTTATTTTTTTTCTCTCCCTCTCCCATTCTCTTTTCTCAGTTTCCTAGATAATCTTGATAGAATTGGTTCAACAGATTACCTGCCAAATGAGCAAGACATCCTAAGAACACGAGTGAAAACTACAGGAATAGTAGAAACACACTTCACTTTCAAGAATCTTCATTTCAGGTAAGTAGGCTTGTTTCTTTATTTCTTTTTTTTCTTGTTTTTCTCTCTCTCTCTCTTTCCTATCTTTTTGTCTTTTCTTTTTCTTGCTTTTGTTCTTCTTTATCTTATACGTGTTTTTGTTCGTCTTTTTCCTGTTCTTGCTCTTCTTTTTATCATTCTCGTTCTTTTTTCCATCTATCTCCTTGTGTATAAGTGTCTGTGAAGTGATCGAATCAGATTCACGTCTTCATTTCTCTGTTCATAGTCGATGTTTCAAGCTGAGAAAGTGGAAGATTTACTGATTATAAATTTGTCATTGTAAGACACGACATGATGAGGCAACGGTTCTTCAGACTGATAAAATCTTTCTTCTGTATATGTTAGCAAAGTTAATTGGCTTCTGTATAATTACATGCATAGTTTTAAAGTGAGCACAAAACTTCGAAAAAAAATGATTCGATTGGAGAAATATCCTGTAATGTTTCCCCCCCCCCAAAAAAAAAAAACAAAAAAAAACAAAAACAAACAAACAAACAAATGCTTTTGTCAAAAGGTTTCCACATATTTTTAACTTTTTTTGTGGGAATAATTTATAGTGACTTGCCAGGGTATTAATAAAGTTGGCAAAAGTCCTTTCTGTATATGTTAGCAAAGTTAATTGGCTTCTGTATAATTACATGCATAGTTTTAAAGTGAGCACAAACTTCGAAAGAAAATGATTTGATGGAGACAATGTCTGTAATGCCCCCCCCAAACACCAAAAAACTAAAGTTTTGTCAAAATGTTTTCCACTGTATTTTGTAACTTTTTTGTGGGAACAATTTATAGTGACTTGCCAGGGTATTCATAAAGTTGGCAAAAGTCCTTATACGTGTACGGCAACTTAAACACTACAGTTTGAAAATATCATTTTAATAAAAATGTTAATTTTATCCTATTAAGCTGACTTCCTTTACAGCCGTATTCAGGTATATCAACATCTGACAAGTGATGTCACGCATGCTCACTATGATGTGATGGGTGCTGTTTTCCAATGTTTCTCCCTCATTTTTGTGATGTTATTATGTACCATAAACGAATGGCATGACGTGCGTTATTGATTGCTGTGACATGGAGCTCAAAACATTACGAAGTCTCTGTCATTTGCTAACGTAGACTTGAAATGACCCACTGCTTGATATTGACAGGTTATTTGACGTTGGGGGTCAGAGATCAGAGAGGAAAAAATGGATACACTGTTTCGAAGACGTCACCGCCATCATATTCTGTGTTGCCCTCAGTGGTTACGATCAGCGACTACTTGAAGATGACGTCACGGTGCGTATCTATGACATCATAAATCCATCGAATACTTTTCTCCTTGTGTTTGTTTGTGGGCCGGGGTCTCAGCATGGCCTTCCTTTTTGCATTTACCACGCCGTGCATAATGGCACGCGGCTCTGCACTCTAGCCCATACGAACGCGTGCTCCCGCCCAAAATAGATGTTCGTAATTGCTCGGCGAGTGCCACAGCTGCATTTAGCAAGCATTATTACGTCACAGCACGTGACTTTCTCTCTTATCAGGCATGTCTTCAACATGATGGATGTTGCGTGATGTCTCTTCGTCTTCTGCTGGTAGCTTTTTAGTTGAAGATGATCAAGTGAAAATAAAATGTCTGGAAGAGTACCTGTATTTTCTTCAGTTTCTCCACCTTAATTACAGAAAACATGCAACAGATGACCCTAGATCTTTTGTATGTAATTGTATTTATAATCTGCATAAAGCGTCTCATTGAAATAAATGCAGTGAAAAGAAAATATTTGGAAAGTACCTGCATTTTCTTCCATTCTCTATCTTAAGTAAACGAAACCTCAGGATGATTTTGGTTTGTTTTAATGTAGTTTAATTACAATATATGTTAAGCTTCTCATTAGAATGCGTGTCTTATCAGCTCAAGGAACAGAACAAAAGATGATCGAAAGCATGCATAAAAGCCATGGAGGTAGGAAGGGATTACTTTAAAAGTATCCTTGTTCAATGTTATCCTGTATGTTTCAAAGAAGTGGTATTCCCGCTCTTAAGTGATTTCACTTTGTTTTTATTGAGATGTGGAAATAAATTTGAATTTGAAATTGAAATTGAACTGATTTACAAGATGAAATATGATAAAAGTCATAATATGGAGGTCACACACAACATAAACAAACCCACAAATTTACCTGTAATTGCGCCTATAGTACACACAGTTAGACTTTTAATTCGTAGGATTGTGTCCTACTCTCTGTAACCAGAAACGAAATCAAAATCTTCAGCATGTCCCTATATCGCGTACATGCGAATTCTCCGTCTGTGCTGCTCACCACTGTACATAGTGCGTGGGCGTTTTACTGCTATTGTGTAAATATACACAAATCATTCTAAATCGACGAATTTTATTTAATTGCGAGTAGTACGTGTTTACCAGCCAATGCGTACACTGAGTTCTTTGAAACTCCATCTCAACTAATAAAGGTAATATTGACTTATACCAGGTACAAGCCAATTATTTACAGTATAACGTATTGTGTGTGCCCCAGCCGGTAAAGTCGAACGATGAAGAGAAAATGATGTAAAATCATGTAAGTAAATCTCCCAACAAGAACTTAATTATTGTAATTTATGCTGACGTTTATTACCAAAATGATGTCACCCTGTGAATCTGTCGTTACGGATCAAGGTGAAATGGAAAAAAGAACTGTTTTAAGTTTAATGTGGTTAGACAGTTTAAATCTAACTAGAGGGATATTATTTTTTTAAGCTTGTAAAAGTGGTTGTTAATGATAACACTCTAAATAAAACTAAATATGTATTGTTGACCATTTCCGAATTTGAACGCCAGTTTCGTAGATGTTTTTAGGGGATCTGGGTTTTGTTTTGTTTTGTTTGTTTGTTTTTGGTGGAGGTGTGTAGAGTTTATCAAATTTGCATGGCGGAAATCTTTAAACACCGACAAATTTTATTGCATTCACCCTCATCACTAAGCTACTGTCTGTACAAAACACACACACACACACACACACACACACACACAATCATTTTCTGAAAATAATACTTACCAATATTTTGCCTGAGAATGATTGAAATGTAAAGACCTGGTGTTCGTCCTAAGACTATGCAAATCTTGGTTTTGTTAATAGTTTCTCACACACACACACACACACACACACACACACACACACACACACACACACACACACACACACACACACACACACACACACACACACACACACACACACACACACACACACACACACACACACACACACACACACACACACACACACACACACACACACACACACACACGCACACACATAAATGTATAGATAGATAAAGGTATACAGATATATGCATAGATAGATAGATATGTAGAGATATAGATATAAAAATAGATATGCATACATACGTTCACGTTAAAGAAACATATATCATTTGGCAGTCTGTACTACCTCTAGCATCGTGGGGTGTAGAAGAGTACCGGGTGCTGAAGCAGTAATATCCGGCGCTTACCAGGTATAACAAAAAGGAGAACGAGTCGCGGTTTGACTTTGTCGTGTTTATACCTCAGTGTTCTACTTATTCCTGGGTTGAAAGTAAAAGCTTTATGTCACGTGGGCGCCCTATTTATAACACGTTATGCAATCGAAAATGCCAAGAAAAGGTTGAGTTTCTATAGCTATTGATTGAATATTTTCAGAAACTGTTGCTCATTGGTGTTTTATTAAATCGTTATTTTATTTCTAAATTTTTCTCTGACAGAATCGAATGCAAGAAAGCCTCAAGCTGTTTGATTCAATCTGCAACAACAAATGGTTTACCGATACCTCCATAATTCTCTTCCTAAACAAGATGGATCTATTTGAGGAAAAGATTCAAAAGTCACCACTCACGTGTTGCTTTCCAGAATACACAGGTCAGTTGTATAATCAGTCTTGTTTTCCAGTGATTTTGTGTGATCGTGTCAATTTGATATATTAGTTGAATATACTTACATCTACATGATTGGACGAAGCACATCGGGAGCCCAGCAGCGCATTAGAATATATTTGAATAGGGTTTTTTTTTGCGCTTTATAAATTTTATATTATTATTTATTATCATTATTAAGTATATTATGTTTGTGTCCATAGGCGGTGAGACCAGGGGGACGGGAGGAGGTGTCCCACCCCCCCCCTCGATTTGTTTTTTTCTGGGGATCGTCCCCCCCCCCTGGATTTTTAAAGCTTAATATGTTCATTTCTTATTTTGTTAGCATTGTTGAAAGATTTTGTATTTGCAAACCTGTTGAAAAGATAATTATGGTGGGAAAAAATGATTAAACCGTGTTAATGAAAGGGGTTCAAATTTACACTTTCAACTTTTTAACAATGAAACTAATTTATATGACACGCGTACATTTTTCTCGAGCGGGTGTTTCTGTCCCCCCCCCCCCCACTCGTTACATGAAATAGCCGTTACTGTTTGTGTCTGTGTCTATTCAAGTGTGCGCTTGCATGTGTATTTATGTGTTCATGTATTATTAATCTATATCTTAATTGTTCATTTATGTAATTGTTGATTTGTCACTTGAAATTAATTAAAATGTCCATGACTAACTGATTATCGTTGATTTTGAAAAAAATATATTTCTTTTATCAATACGTCGAAATTAGTGCAGACGGTTGTGAATATTCCTCACTTAACAATCAAACGTAATTGACTTTAAGTTATAATCGAATTATTTTCCATGATCACTACAGCCTGGAAAACTCAAATTTTGTCTCATGCAGTTCTCCGTTGTTGTGTTTCTTCCTATGCTCGATAACTCCAAATATTTGTGGTTATACCCTCATTTCCTGTTTATCTCAAATTGTATATTTTACATCACCAAATCTGTATGCTGTGTATATGCTGTATACTCCTGCAGATGGCCTGCAAATAAATGTCAAAAATGTGATAGTCTGCCAAGATTACGTATTAAGTAAGTTGGTCAATTATGTACCCGTCATTTGTCGATGGTGGAATTATCTATTTGTTAAGTCCAAGAAAAGAAGACAGTAGTTACAATTGTTTGTCAAATTGTAGGCTTTGTTTCAGAGAAAGTAAGACTTCATACTGTACGATTTTGTAACACTTCGCTCATACTTTTCTTTTCCAATTTTTCTGTAAAAAATGTTTTTATCCAGGTGCCAACGAGTATCTGCCTGCTGCTAAGTACATCCAGTTACAGTTTGAAGCACTGAACAAAAGTCCTAACAAAGAAATTTATACACACATGACATGTGCCACGGACACCAACAATATCCAATTTGTATTTGATGCCGTTACTGACACGATTATTGCCAACAATCTACGAGGTTGCGGCCTGTATTGAGAAACTTAGATAGATCCGGAACGCAGTGGTCGGTACAGTCTGTGGGCAATCTCCATATCCGATGATTAAAAAGTCGCATATGCCTATCGATTATCGGGACGCCATGGTGAGAAAGTCGTCATATTGCATACGGGGAGACATAATAAAGTGTGACGTCACGGATCACGTGCTCAGCAGCTAACCAATGATAATGTGAAGTGAGGTCAGCATTATCACCTGTAAACGACAAGACCAGTGATGTTCACTCGTCCACTCGTGAAGTTGTGGGATTCAAAGATGATGTATGCATTGTGATTGGATGATCAGTGTCATGTCATTGATGTGTGCGCATTGTACAATGTGCGCATATGGAATGCGCAAGCATCGTGTGCGTTGCTGCTAAAAATGATATCACACGATTTTGATCTGATAACTCGACAGCAAATAGAAAACTTTTGTAATATTGTTACTACTATCTTTATCAACCAATCGATAATTATGATCCCATAGATAAAAATAAAATGTGTATATATTTTGCTACAACTTCAACATTTACCGCCTTCACTGGAAATTTGAATCAGTATCACGGAAATATTTAACTTTCAGCACGAATTCTACGACTTCGTGGAGAACTGGGACCGGTATTATGTATTTTGTGTTTCTTTTTTCACATCAACGAAAGAATGGTCGTGAACTCGTAGTATTGAATCAACGTGGTCCGAGTTTTAGTGCACGTATTTCATTTACGCCCGCCGGTCCTTTCCAAGAGTGGTACTGCAGTTTCTACGCCACAAACAAACAAAAACAAAATCAACGAATTGTGTTTCTTCGTGAAAGGCGCATCAACGAAATCATTGTCGTGTCGTATGTTTATGAGAAAGTGGTAACTGAATTCATTTTGTTGCGTCGGCTTGATAGTCAATACGTATCGATATTGTCATATTGTATACACGCGTTGTGTATGAAGTAAGATATTTTGTGAGGAGGATATGACTACTATTACGGGACAAGTGTAAGATAATTGCGATTTATTTGTGTTTGCCACTGGCTCCTTTGCAACTACCTGTGCTATATATTCAATTTTCATTTCTAAAAAAGGAGGAAATTGTCAGTGCATAATGCAATTTTATCAGGAGTTGGTTTATCTTTTTTTTTCCTGTGGGGTTGATAGTCTAAATACTCTATCCTTTCTGTATTATAACAACATAACACATGGAAGCTGTGCGTATCTTTTATTTCATTTCGAAGTCTCAGTGCTCGTTATTGTTGTCAATTATAAACTGACATTCCTGTTCAGTGTCATAACCATTAAATTTATATTTGTTTAGGTATATATCGAGATGCAAACGACCTGTTTCCTCCACAATGACACTCAAACAATCAGTTAAAACCCTGCGGTAGCAAGGTGTTTCCGGCAATTATTATTTTATATGCTGCTTTATTTGTGCTCCGTGCAAGGTGGGGAAACTTGAGTTGCGGACGAAAATAGAAGCATTCTTTTCCTCCACATGTATAGAATTATTATGCAAAAAGAAAATGAGTTAGCAAAGCATTTTTAAATTTGAGGAGAGGATATATGGTTGATAATCAGAGAGTAATCAATTGGTATTTTGTCGGGATTTGGAAAGAACAAAATGCCAAGATTTCTTGGTACTGTGCGCGGAAGGAGTTGGGTTTATGTCCCCATCCGGTGTGTGTTACTGCGTTTTATAAAGTAAAGACGTGCACGCCTCCCCCCCCAAAAAAAAAGGGGGGTACATATATGCAAATTCTTTCTTTACCATGTCCCCTTGCATTTGCTTGTGTCCTCCGAAAAGTCACTCATTTTTGTTATTGCGGCATTTTTATGCTGAAAAAGGTATTCTTCTTTACGATACTCCTCAACGTCCCTTCTCAGGAACCACACAAGGAATAATTGATCTGCCATTATATCTCAACTGCAAACCTTACTCCCAGTTTTCTTTAACATCGGTGTTTGTTTGGAATAATGAAATAAGTTTAGTGTTGTGAATCATGGAAGTGTCTTATTAATAACCACAAAAGAAACAAAGTGAAAATGTAGAATGAAACCAACGGTTTCTGGATTTGACAGTGTGAGACCTCATGTGTCAACTTTAGAAATAATATTATTCGAGATGTACCTCTATATGGATTGATCAATTCCCGCATCGTGAAATAACGGTATACTGTAGTACTTGCTCATTATTTCTTCCATACTACAGAAATTAATAGGATGACAATGAGTCCAACTTATACAGCAAAACATGTTTTATCCAGTCCTTTTCCTGTTTTGTTTGTTTGGTATCGCGATTGGTTATATCATTTCAAGAATCTTTTACTCAAATATGTGATCAAGTTTTGATCATAAGTTTTATTTTCGTGGAAACGTTGCCAGATGAAAGAGAAAAAAAGTCCATGAAATGGACGCGGTATTAGGTTCTGAGAATATTCAGAATTATTATCACGTTCGTTGTCTTGCACAAGGGCCCTAGCATATGCTGCCGGCAGAAGGGCCTTAACAGCAAATAATCTCTAATTTAAGAAATATTACATTATTTGATATTTGCACTTAACAGACTGAAAGAAGGATCTAAAAATGTCACACTACATTGATCTTATGTGAAAAAAAGCCTATGGTTTTCAAGTTAGAAACAATGTGTTAAGGCCCTTCTGCCAGGAACATATGCTAGGGCCCTTCTGCCAGACAATCTTTCCCCAACAAAAGTAT
>JZLH01S0084921.1:4343-19977 GCA_001188425.1 Eucidaris tribuloides | reverse complement strand
CAGTCTCCAATGGGTTAAGATTAAAATAAGCAAATTGAACAAAACAAACGGCATTTAAAACCTTAGACTAAGCCCTTGATGTTGATGTAAGTGTCAGACACAATAATATTCTTTTAATTGGCAAAGAGGGCACTTTTGACTTGCACAATTTTTTGAGACACGTTTACACTATAGCTGTTGTTGAACCAGTATGGCAGTGATAGACTTAACAACGGCATTCTATTTCAGGCATGCATAAATGTACGCGTAATCAACTCGGCAAGTGGGATGCTTTACATTCATAGCAGTATTGCATGGACAGAACTCTATGAATTTGACATAGATCTACATGTACATGGACATTGACCATTTGGAATGAAAAGAACAAGGGATACATGCATGGAAATGGAGGAACGCTGGATTTGACCAGTAGAAGGAAATCGGAAAATTAGAAGAAATCCTTAATTTAGCAAGACTGTTTAGGGTTTCTGTTGTGCAAAAATTTCATCGTCAAGCCTTTGATATAATAGTTGTACACATGTGAAAGACTTGATGTAACAATGATATTCTATTTCTGGCATGCATAAATGTGCACGTAACCAACCTGCCAAGTGGGATACATGTACTTTACATTCATGGCAATTGGTTTTGCTCAATGAATATGAAATCTACACATGCTTCGGACATTGACCATTTCAAATGAAATGAACAAGGGCTGGATGGAAATGAAAGAATGCTGGAATCGACCATTTGAGAGGAATGGGAATATTAGAAGAAATCCTCAATTTAGCAGACTGTTTCTGTTGGGTTTGCAGTGACAGACCACAATGAATATCTACATGTATTTTGGACATTGACCATCTCATTTACAATGAAATGAACCAGGGCTATGTGAAAATTGAAGAATGCTGAATCCGACCATTTGAGGGAAATGGTAAGATCAGAACAAGCCCTCAATTAAATACACTATATAACAATTGTGGAAGCCTATTTAAAAAATTGTCAAACTTTGGTATCTGACATACATGTATCTGGTAGTGTTTGGATGGACAAATAAACACCCTAGAACACAAATCAGCACATGAATTTATTCTCCGCTGAAAGAAAATCCCGCTACACAGCAGTCCATGGAAGAAAACGGGAATGGTCGCTCAATGATTTTCACTTTTTAGAAGCAATTAAAGATCGTTTTAAACTGCAATTTTTTCAAGACTGCATTTTTAGGCCTTATCAGAGACACAGGTAGCATGAGGAATCGTGTAGCTCAGATATTTATTTTACTGGAAACAGTGTTATACGATGCGTTTAAGGACATGATTAATGATACCAAAATCAAATATACTGTGTAGGGTTTCTCTACTGTATGAAAACATCATGGTCAAGCTATGAATATTTGCTACTATTATCAGAAAATGCTGATCAATGGCGAACTTACTCAAGGGATACAAGTCTTTAATCCAATCACAGTCACTCTATTTTTCAGATTTGACATTTCAGATTCCTTCAGATTGAGATTAAATTTTCTTGTCCATCACAACATTTGTTTTTCTCACATTTTACACAATCAGATATCATTTGACATACTCTGAAAATAACAAAATAAACATTCAATTTGATTACTTTTCTTACATAATTGAGAAATGGCCCAAGAGTAAAATTTAAGATTTGGGATATATGCTATTAAGAAAGGAGGACTTACATAACGTTCATGTTCTGTTTATACAGGCGGATCGAAAAAAGGGAACAGTTTTTAAACACCCTGCATACCAGACTACCAGATTTGAGATGTGAAGAGAATAAATCTGGCATGTTAGCTATAAGATTGCATAGAAACCTTATTTTCACCAAAGTACAGCCCAGTCATCACGTGTGGGATGCTTTACATTTCCTGGCTTATTGGCAGTATGTAACAGAATTAATTGTGCGCCTGGCAGAAAGTCGTTAGCAAATGCTCTTAGTCAAAGCGGCTATTAATAGTAAATTGCCCAACGTGAATAAACCAATTTCTTATTTGGCAGTTTTCTCCGCACCTTCGCCAACCGGAAAAAACAGGTTCTCTCACGCTTTTTCGTAGAACGGAACAAAAAACCTCCTAATGTGTTTATTTTTGTTATTATCTGAGATTCCATTTTATAAACTATTCATAACTATAAAAACAGGACAGCCTCTTTTCGTTATTTTTTATCTCCCCTGTTATATGCTCATGAATTCCAACACATAGTTTGTTGATCCCTCCTATCATGTCTACCTAATTCATGCAACTACATGTAACTGTACTCAGTTGATTACTATAATGTAGTCAATTATTAACATGCGAGAAAAAACTCAAAAATCTAACCCTGTTGCAGTGGGGAAAACAATAAATTTCTTTTGGGGTCTTACATTTCTGTTCCAGATACTTTTTATACAAAACCTAAAGATGGCAATTTTAGAGGGCTCTTATGCCAATTTTCGGGGCTCTCTTACCCTTTGGAGTCGAAATCGCTCCGAGCCCCCATGTTATTTTTTCTTATGGGTGTAAGCTGTTGTCCTAGACACTTAAATTTGAGTCACTTTTTTTCAGAAGTTTTACGAGACTTGTATATGCAACCATTAATATCACTGATACAGTTGGTTATTCGGCAGCAAAGCACTCTCAAAATGCTGACTATGTAATGAAAGCGCAAGTTTAGTTATGCAAATTTTTTTTTTGTTATTTGAATAAGGTTATATGCCCAAAAGCTCATAATTAACACCAATAACAGATTTGAATGCCTTTAGTTTTTGTATTTTAAAATGTATTAATGAAATACTCTTGGGGGTAGGGGGGGGTCGTGCTGAAATTTTTGACTTAATTTAACAATTATAAGCATCACAAAGCTAATAGGATTTAAGTACCAAATCATACCCTCAAAAGATCAGAGGGTCTGCCTCTTTCCTGATGAGTTAATTCAGATAACCTAAATGGCAGAAGGCGCCAGGCCAACTAACAAGATAGTTAAGAAAAATATTTGAGTTCTTAAGCGCAACCAATCAGATTGCACGTGCATACGGGGAGCCTGACTATTATGCGCTGACCAATGCATGTCACGCCGAGGTGGTTATGTCCGCACTGTGGTAAGTGCTGCCACTTTTGAATTATAGAAAGTCTCCCCTATAACTGTTTCTGCAAGTTGGCTTGCTTAAGCGTAAAACTTACAAGACGTAAAATAAACACAAATTAACTTAATATATAGGGTCTTGATGGAGGTGTGAGTATCATCACACAGTACCCCTATTTACGCTGTTTTTGTCACCATGTACCATAATTCTCACAATACTCACAATGTCATTTTATTCTTAACTTATGCTGTTTAGTTGCTGGCCGCCTTCTCCTTTTAAACACCTTTAGTAACCTTTGGATGCTACATGTATAATGTGAAATATAGTCAGTTCTTTAGGAAAATATAATTACACCATAATGCCTGCATAATAAAACAATGAATAGAGTTTAGGACATATTATGCAATACTTTACTTGAGAAAGATCCATGCTAGCGTACGTACATCCCAAGTATACACTGCTTATGACTGTGCCCTTTATTAGAGATTGTTTCGGAAGGATAATTATTTTATTTCAAAATATTAATCTGGATTTAGATCGTGCGTAAGCATTTTTTTTTTCTTGTTGTCTGTTAAATATGTTTTGCCAGTTATATTTATTTGTAATGGATACTAATTCTCCTAAAATTACTGGATTCCATATCAAATTATTGGCCCGGAAATATTGTTTGGAGGTTTTTTCCAGTTTTTTCCAGTTTTTCGGTAAAATACCTGAAAAAAGGGGTTTCTTCAGTTTTCCGCCTGTCCGAAAACTAGTTTTTCGAAGAAAACCCAAACCCAACTCATTGCCTATCTTCACATGAAATCAGTATTATGATCTTTGATGTCCTTCTATCAGTACATATGTTAGGGAACAATATGGAATAAGGTTTTTTTTTCAATTTAGAGGCAATTTACTGTTAACGTCCTTTTGCTTTATTTGCTAACAACTTTCTGCCAGGCGTAAACTGAAATCTACTTAAGATATTAAACAATTGGATGGATATTGACCAGATGGTGCTGGAGGTATCTTCAAATGGAAAATGGACTTCACCATTAAAGGCATAATCTAACAATAATCACAGTCTTAAAAATCTGAACTACATAATCCTTCATGTTATAGATACTAATAAGGTGAAAAATGATGCCATGAAAAATGTGTAATTTGAAATGATCAGTGACATGTACATGTAGTACAAAAGAACAAGAGCCCCGGGGGGGGCATGACGCTCACCTGAGTTCTCGCAAACTCTCTATGGTACCCATAGAAAAAACATCAGCTGTATGTATAGTTTTGGCCCTTGGAGCCTGATATCTAGGCACCCACGTAGCCAAATGAACCAGCTGGAAAACTTTGCATCCCCTTGCCATACATGTATAGCTGATTTTTCCAAGTTTAATTAAATTCTAACATCCATTTTTATAAAAACAAGGCACGCCCTAGTATCTTAACATTTGACCTTTGACCTACTTACATGTATGTGACCTTGACCCCAATTTAACATTGAGGTCACTATAAATGTAGCATTTACCATCCAAGTTAGTCACAAATGGGCCAATAACAACCAAAGAACCATTCAACTTCATTTGACCTTTGACCTACATATGTGACCTTTGACCCCCAAATTACATTGAGGTCCCTGTTACACATCTACCACCCAAGTTTGGTTACAAATGGGCTTTTGGTTAGAAAGTTACCTAGTTTGGGCCCTTATAGGCCTGTCCCCTGGGCCCCCAGGGGGGCCTGGTGTATCATTCCAGGAACACTCTACCCCTCCCCTTGAGGATCATTCCCACCAAGTTTGGTCTAAATCCATTGATGTGAATGTGAATTATTCCCATAGGGCCCCATCCCAAACTTTTGCCCCCTTTAGGGGCCAAACCGGGCCTCCCTGGGAATTATTATGAGGAACATTAATTATGCACATATAGAGGTATCTACACACAAAGTGGCTTACCTGAACTATTTCTGGATCTAGAGAAGAAGATATTTGAAAACTACCATTTGAGGACCCTTGAATCCCCACCCCCTTAGGATCATTCCTGCCAAGTTTGGGCCAAATCCAATCACGCATTTTGAAGAAGAAGCTGAAAATGTGTAAAATTTACGCACGACGCACAATGGACGAAAAGCGATCGCAATAGCTCACTTGAGCCTTTGGACTAATACAGTACAGAAGGTCCATGAGTATATCACGCTGATTACAATACCAGATGGTTGTGCTGGCATGTGTCAAGCACAGTGAAAGGAATGCAAGTACATCTACATGTACAGCACAAACCTACATGTATTGCACTATAGCACTGTTCATGGAGGTTTGCAATGTACTTGTATAAAAACAGAATCAATACTTCTACATGTAATAGAATATTTGTCACGTGAGACAACAAATCAAATCGAAGTCACACGTTTACTATGATTCCACTAAAACTGCGTTTCTAGCTCCTTTGCTGAAGATTCTTAATTCTCATGCATTTCATTTGCACAATGTTAAATTTTAGGCATACAAAAGAGACACCAGGGCAGGCCTTTAAAACTACATGTATGTCCCTCGGTGACTGCAATAGTGCTATTTCACTGAGCGGTGCAGTAAAATAGCACCATTGCAGTCACCTTGGGCCCATAGTTTTAACCAAAGCCTGTTATGACTATATTTGTATAATATCTACTGTAGATATTGACCAATTGGGCTATGGACAATACTGAAGACTGTAATTTATAAATGGAAAATGGAGTTTACCAAGACATACAGCATGTTTGTATTGAGCCTACCGTATTCATCCAGATAAAATTTAACCGGCTAATAGCAGAGAAGGTCTGTTTCTATTGGATTGCGTTTTCCGGAAAGCACGATTGATCCTAACGGGATCGTACGATTACCGGCTAAGAGTCTGTTGACCTGGGTTGCCGCAATGTATTGTGGGACGCGCTAGGTCGAATTTATGCTCAATCAAACACACGCGTGCTGCAGCCAGGAGTCACGCATTCTGATCACGGGGTTTTGTTCATTTCCGGTTCTCACCGGCAAAAGACAGATAATAGCGGAGAAGGTCTGTTTCTATTGACGTCCTACAGTATCTTTCTCCGCAATACCGGCGAAACTTTCTCCACTAAAAAGACGGATAATGGCGAGAGGGTCTGTTTCTATTGAGGTCTTCTCCTCCATTAGCCGGTTGCATCCAAAAAACTACCTTCAAAAGAAACACGCTAATAAGCTAACATTGTGGAGCCTCAATCAAAAAAAGGGGGGGATCAAATTGTGATATACATGTATCTGAGCTACTGTACATAGTAGGCCTACTTACTTAGTGCTTAACAATGGACATCCTAGAATACAAAAGTTTGAAAAGTTGTATGCTGCCACTGGCAAGATATGCATGAATGAGCAATTTCCACTGCAGTGGAGTATAAACTAACCCAGATCCCCTGAGTCTATGGGAAACAGGCATGGAGAATACAGCCAAACTGAGCATTCGTAGATTTTCACTTTTTTCAAGCACTACATGTACAGTAAATAATCATTTTGAAGTACAATTTTGTCAGGACTTCATTTTTAGACCTTATCAAAGACACTTTGAGCATAGAGGATTATGTACCTCACATTTGGCCAATGTCATTACAAGGTGTACACCATGCGCGTGTATCTACTGTCAAAATGGACCCTAAACAAGTATTGAAAATCGATCTCAGATACCCTAAACAAGTATTAAAGTTTGAAAGAATACCCTAAACAAGTATTCAAGTTTGAAAAGATACCCTTTTGAAGTATACACCTGTTAAAAGTATACCCTTTTTTTCCCGCGATTTTGATCACTTTTCGATGTACATGAGTACATCATCCGTACCGTGAAAAAACAACCTTTTTAGCCGCATTTTTTCACTACGTGCATGGTTGTACACGTTATAATGCACTCGCGGCCCCCCCCCCCACCCCCCCCCCGCCCCCCGGGAAGCTTATTGACTTTCATAAGACAGTTTTGATACGTATTAATGTTCAAGCCTGTAGGCCTACATGTATGTATGTTTATACATGTATATACATTGAACAATATGACCCATTTTTTTCAAATTAAGTCTCTTTTAAGCTTGGTTCCAATGACCTCTGCTCTACACACTTGCATGAATTGAGATTACAAACTTATTGACTTCCGTAGAGCAGTTTGTGTGGCATACATGTAGATGTTTTGGTTATCGTGTTAAAGGTAAATGACATGATGGGGGTACATGTATGTCCTCAACTTGGGCTGAAAATACTCTAAAATCAAGTGAACTATGCAAGTATTGTCCTGTGAAAATCTTGTAGTCAAACGTTGACTCATTCTAAAATAACTAATGTCAATATCCCTCGTGGCAGGCAACCCTGCTGTGTGGCTCTCTATGGGTCCTATTTTTTATCATGCCCCGATAGAATTGAAATTATATATGTTCATGCTTGATTCTCATTAAGTAAACAAATTACAGACAAATCCTTCCAGCTGGGATATCCACTCCAGCTGGTGTACAGTTTGTATACATTTCAACTCATTTGGTTCTTGAGGCATTTTCAAGTGTTCCCAATCATGCACTAACCTTTAAAGCCTATTTGTATGTATGAATGATCATACATGTACATCACATTAAACAATATGACCCAGTTTTTCAAATACCATCTCCTCACAGAAGCCTGGTTCAAATGGCCTTTGCTCTAACACACGCAGGAATTGAGATTACGAACTTATTGACTTCTGTGGAGCAATTTTTATATCATAGATGTTTTGGTTATACTGTAATAGCGTTCAGCCGCTTGTAAGTCAATAAGCGTCACATCACATGCGTCGTTACCGCATTATGCATGTTGGGCTGCATCTGACATGGTAATCATAAGATACACTTCATTGATTGACAATACTGACAAGGTCGAAAATTGATTTTTTTTCTTCTACCAGTTCCTGACATAATTAAAAACGCCGTCAGACAGATACACAAATGGTGAACATTAGGCAATATGAATTCAATATGATGTACACAAGTATTGTGAGAAGTTTATTTGCTGAATTGTACGTTTATTTGTATGTGTGTGACATGTGTTTATGTTTTTCTTGGGCATGTGTGTATGTGTGTGTGTGTGTGTGTGTGTGTGCGTACATCTGTGTGTCTGTGTCTGTGTGTCTGTGTGTATGTGTGTGTGGAAGTGTGTGTGTGTGCGTAGATCTGTGTGTGTGTGTGTGTGTCTTAGTGTGTATGTGTGTGTCTGTGTGTGTGTGTGTGTGTGGTGGGTGGTGTGTGTGTGTGTGTGTGTGTGTGTGTGTGTGTGTGTGTGTGTGGTGTGTGTGTGTGTTGTGTGTGTGTGTGTGTGTGTGTGTCGTGTGTGTGTGTGCTTGTGTGTGTGTGCTTGTGTGTGTGTGCTTGTGTGTGTCTGTGTGTGTCTGTCTGTGTGTGTGTGTCTGTCTGTGTGTGTGTGTGTGTGTGAGTGTGTGTGTGTGTGTGTGTGAGTGTGAGTTTGTAATCGCCTCCAACCGTGGACGTTTTGCATTAATTTTACTGTACAACCGCAGACGTACCTTCCAGGGGGGACGGTCCACATTTTTAGATCTTGTTGTAATTGAGGTGCTTATGTGGCATTACAACCAGGGGCACACACAAATTCAGGGTCAGGACGCTCCCTGTTTTATCAATGAATAAATGTCTATGTTGTAACATTTAGATAAGAGTCATTTGGTAGGTCATTGAATCTAGACAGTGGGTTTAATTCTCTTATAAATTTGGAAATTTCAAAACATGAATCTGTCAACCGATAAAGTAAATAAAACCAATAAACCAATAAAACCAATAAATAAGAAAATTAATAAATGAATAGAATAAATTACTTAATACATAGAAAATCACCACATCCCCAATGAATGTTGATTAACCATTGTTACATACAGGTCTCTTAATCTGACAATGCGTTCTTTTCTATGTACTTAGAATAAAATATCAATCAATAAAGATAAAACATTAACCAAAATTTAACATGCATATAAATAAATATAAATAAAAAATCACACTACAAAATCACTGAATACATGTAAATTTGCACTGACTCTGTTGGTATGAATTTATTTACACAAGTTCTAATAATTGCCTTTAAGATTTAGATTACAAAGTTGTGACATACACCTATCTGGCAGGGGCTATTTTTCTATAAAGGTAGAACGTAACCATGTGCATCACTGCGTAATGTACTGTAATGTGCACTTACATGTACAACACGTACACTGTACATAAATTGGCGCTACATGTACGCAGATTTTGATAATTGGCTTTCAAATTTAGATAACAAAGTTGATAGGTATACCTAATCTGGCAGGGACTACTTTTCTACGTACTCTATGTACATTAGAACGAAACCATGTGATACTTGAAAATCACTGTGTAAAAAATGTGCTTTTAAAACATAGGCCTACATGTATATATTTATGCTAGAAGTACCTGTACAGAAGTTGTGATAGTTGCCTTTAAAATTTAGATTACCAAGTCGTTCGGTACACCTACATGTAATCTGGCAGGGGCTTCTTTTCTATGTATACGAGCGCATGTGCACTACAACACGTACGCGAATTTATGTTACGTGTTCACAAATTCTGATAATTGCCTTGAAATTCAGATTATAAAGTCGTTCGGTACACCTTATCTGGCAGGGACTACTTTTCTACGTACAGTGCATGTAGGTTTAACGTATCTGTGTGCCTATGTACTTACAACACATACATAAATTTACGTTTACATGTTTATGTACACAAATTCTGATAATTACCTTTAAAATTTAGATTACCAAGTCGTTCGGTACACCTAATCTGGTGGGGGCTTCTTTTCTACATAGGTAGAACGTAACTGCCTGTGAGTCACTAATGAGGTAGCACTTCGGTCATTAGAGCTAGAGCCACTTGAGTGAACACCGATATTAAGCTACAGCCAAAGTGGGGAGGGGTGTGTCACAAAGAAGGGGGGGGTGTTGTGTGGGTGGCAAAGATAGAGGTGTGGCATTTTCAACTACATACTGTGTAGTGTGTAGCACAGTGTACATAGTATATTCGGTCATTAAAGCTACGAGCCACTTGAGTGAACAGTGAACACCGATATTAAGCTACAGGCAAATTGGGGGGGGGGGTGTGTCACATGCAAGGGGGGGGGGGTGTGGTGGCAAGACAGAGGTACATGTATGCATTCAACTAACACACATGTGTGGCTGTTGGAGGGGGAGAAAGTAATCATCCAAAGTGCTACTTGAACTATTCCACCCCTCCCCCCCCCCCCACAATGAGAGAAAGAAGTTTAATAGGAAAAGAGGGATAAGCATGTAATCTTGTCCCTTTTCTCCATCTTCTACATGTATCTCCATATTGTTACACACAACCTTAGTTCATAGTAATGCCTTGTACCCAAAGAATATAGTCCTGGCTTCCGCAAAAATAAACTGCATATTTATTAATATTGTTGTTTCATAACACATTTTTCATCATCAGACTAAAAAACTAGTTTAGTTAATGTTGTTGCTTTCATAATCATTATTTTCTTATATTTATTATTATACAACAAGGAGATAAAGTAGTTGTTTTTACTATTAATATGTTTGTTGTTTAATGTATTATCATTAATATTATTGTTATTAATACTATTATCACTATCATTATTACCACATGTATTATTTTTATCATCATTATCAATTATCATTACTTTCATAATCATTATTAAGACATGTATTATTATTGTTATCATTACTAACATTATCATCATGATTTCTATTAATCATTATTATCATTTCCATTATTACATGCAATTCTACTACATACATCAAACCATCTTCATAAGATGTGAAAGTAGTAAACGAAACAGTCAACCCACAGATAAACAACTACATACAGGTTTTTATACAACACCCAAGTAGATCCTTGTCTTTTGATTGGAGGATTGTTGGTCACATGATAATGAATAAATACTCCATTCAGCGTATTTATGCATTTTGGTTATTTTTTTGCGTGCATGTTGGTTACATGTATATTTTCATCTTATTCCACAATTCGCAGTGTATTGTACATGCGCTGTCCCACTTAAACTAGCTGTGCGATGTACGTGAATTTTAAGTTTGAAGTTTAAACATAACCATACTCACTCACTGCTTTAATAATGACAAGGATTTTAATATTTGGTGAAATTTAGACTAAAATGAGGAAACTTCAGAGACACCTACATGTGTACACACACATACAAAATTTGCAAAATTTGTGAATAAGCCAGAGAGTATCAGAATAGGCCTACATGTATGTATAGCTATATTTTTTCATACTTTACAATCCTCCAATCAAATGACAGAGATCTACTTTATAATGTATAAAACAAATAATGAATGTTTTATCATTTGTCCAATAGTACAAATATTTTCATTCATTGAAAGGTTAAACGGTCCATTCAACTCAGCTTCGCCTCATTGAATGGAACATTTAATCTTTCTACTTATAAAAATATTGGTTCCATTGAACTCATAAACATTCATTTTTGTATAATAATAAACTATTATTACTAGTAGTAGTAGTAGTATTGTTGGTAGTAGTAGTAGCAGTAAGTATTATTATTATTATTATTATTATTATTATTATATTATTATTATGATTATTATTATTATTATTTGAAGATTGATATTTATCAGTAATGAATGTAATAATGGAAATAAATAATTTGTATAATAATAGTGCTGATGATGGTGATAATAATAATAATAATAATAATAATAACAATATAATAATGATAATAATAATAATAAAATAATAATAATAATGATTAATTAATAATAATATAATGATAATAATAATAATAATAATAATAATAATAAT
The DNA here is from genome assembly GCA_001188425.1 of Eucidaris tribuloides. Classification (NCBI taxonomy): domain Eukaryota; kingdom Metazoa; phylum Echinodermata; class Echinoidea; order Cidaroida; family Cidaridae; genus Eucidaris; species Eucidaris tribuloides. Next base: position 8,089 of record JZLH01S0084921.1, on the reverse strand, counting down.
AATAATAATAATAATGATTATGATGATAATAATAATAATAATAATCATAATAATAATATAATAATTAATAATAATAATAATAATAATAATACTTACTGCTACTACTACTACCAACAAATATACTACTACTACTAGTAATAATAGTTTTATTATTATACAAAAAAATGAATGTTTATGAGTTCAATTGGAAACCAAATATTTTTATAAGTAGAAAGATTAAATGTTCCATTCAATGAGGCGAAGCTGAGTTGAATGGACCGTTTAACCTTTCAATGAATGAAAATATTTGTTACATTGGACAAATGATAAAACATTCATTATTTGTTTTATACATTATAAAGTGATCTCTGTCATTTGATTGCGAGGATTGTAAAGTATGAAAAAATATAGCTATACATACATGTAGGCCTATTCTGATACTCTCTGGCTTATTCACAAATTTTGCAAATTTTGTATGTGTGTGTACACATGTAGGTGTCTCTGAAGTTTCCTCATTTTAGTCTAAATTTCACCAAATATTAAAATCCTTGTCATTTATTAAAGCAGTGACGTGAGTATGGTTATGTTTAAACTTCAAACTTAAAATTCACGTACATCGCCCACAGCTAGTTTAAGTGGCGGACAGCGCATGTACAATACACTGCGAATTGTGGAATAAGATGAAAATATACATGTAACCAACATGCACGCACAAAAAAATAACCAAAATGCATAAATACGCTGAATGGAGTATTTATTCAATTATCATGTTGACCAACAATCCTCAATCAAAAGACAAGGATCTACTTGGGTGTTGATATAAAACCTGTATGTAGTGTGTTTAATCTGTGGGTTGACTGTTTCGTTTACTACTTTCACATCTTATGAAGATGGTTTGATGTATGTAGTAGAATTGCATGTAATAATGGAAAATGATAATAATGATTAATAGAAATCATGATGATAATGTTAGTAATGATAACAATAATAATACATGTCTTAATAATGATTATGAAAGTAATGATAATTGATAATGATGATAAAAATAATACATGTGGTAATAATGATAGTGATAATAGTATTAATAACAATAATAATATAATGATAATACATTAAACAACAAACATATTAATAGTAAACAAACTACTTTATCTCCTTGTTGTATAATAATAAATATAAGGAAAATAATGATTATGAAAGCAACAACATTTAACTAAACTAGTTTTTTAGTCTGATGATGAAAAATGTGTTATGAAACAACAATATTAATAAATATGCCAGTTTATTTTTGCGGAAGCAAGCCAGGACTATATTCTTTGGGTACAGAGCATACATGAAACTAAGTTGTGTGTAACAATATGGAGATACATGTAGAAGATGGAGAAAGGGACAAGGATTACATGCTTATCCCTCTTTTTCCTATTAAACTTCTTTCTTCTCATGGTGGGGGGGGGGGAGGGGGTGGAATAGTTCAAGTAGCACTTTGGATGATTACTTTCTCCCCTCCCAACAGCCACACATGTGTGTAGTTGAATGCATACATGTACCTCTGTCTTGCCACCACACCCCCCCCCCCTTGCATGTGACACCCCCCCCCCCCAATTTGCTGTAGCTTAATATCGGTGTTCACTGTTCACTCAAGTGGCTCGTAGCTTTAATGACCGAAAGTACTATGTACACTGTGCTACACACTACACAGTATGTAGTTGAATGCCACCACTCTATCTTGCCACCCCACACAACCCCCCCCCCTTCTTTGTGACACACCCCCTCCCCACTTGGCGCTTAGCTTAATTCGGTGTTCACTCAAGTGGCTCTAGCTCTAATGACCGAAGTGCTACCTCATTAGTGACTCACAGGCAGTTACGTTCTACCTATGTAGAAAAGAAAGCCCCACCAGATTAGGTGTACCGAACGACTTGGTAATCTAAATTTTAAAGGTAATTATCAGAATTGTGTACATAAACATGTAAACGTAAATTTATGTATGTGTTGTAAGTACATAGGCACACAGATACGTTAAACCTACATGCACTGTACGTAGAAAAGTAGTCCCTGCCAGATAAGGTGTACGAACGACTTTATAATCTGAATTTCAAGGCAATTATCAGAATTTGTGAACACGTAACATAATTCACGTACGTGTTGTAGTGCACATGCGCTCGTATACATAGAAAAGAAGCCCCTGCCAGATTACATGTAGGTGTACCGAACGACTTGGTAATCTAAATTTTAAAGGCAACATTCACAACTTCTGTACAGGTACTTCTAGCATAAATATATACATGTAGGCCTATGTTTTTAAAAGCACATTTTTTACACAGTGATTTTCAAGTATCACATGGTTTCGTTCTAATGTACATAGAGTACGTAGAAAAGTAGTCCTGCCAGATTAGGTATACCTATCAACTTTGTTATCTAAATTTGAAAGCCAATTATCAAAATCTGGCGTACATGATAGCGCCAATTTATGTCAGTGTACGTGTTGTACATGTAAGTGCACATTACAGTACATACGCAGTGATGCACATGGTTACGTTCTACCTTTATAAAAAATAGCCCTGCCAGATAGGTGTATGTCACAACTTTGTAATCTAAATTTAAAGGCAATTATTAGAACTTGTGTAAATAAATTCATACCAACAGAGTCAGTGCAAATTTACATGTATTCAGTGATTTGTGTAGTGTGATTTTTTATTTTATATTTATTTATATGCATGTTAAATTTTGGTTAATGTTTTTATCTTTATTGATTGATATTTTATTCTTCAAGTACATAGAAAAGAACGATTGTCAGATTAGAGACCTGTATGTAACAATGGTTAATCAACATTCATTGGGGATGTGGTGATTTTCTATGTATTAAGTTATTTATTCTATTCATTTATTAATTTTTCTTATTTGGTTTTATGGTTTATTGAGTTTTATTACTTTATCGGTTGACAGATTCATGTTTTGAAATTTCCAAACTTATAAGAGAATTAACCACTGTCAGATTCAATGACCTACCAAATGACTCTTATCTAAATGTTACAACATAGACATTATTCATTGATAAAACAGGGAGGTCCTGGACTCGAATTGTGGTGCCCTGGTTGTAATGCCACATAAGCACCTCAATTACAACAAGATCTAAAAATGTGGACCGCTCCCCCTGGAAGTACGTCTGCGGTTGTACAGTAAAATTAATGCAAACGTCCACGGTTGAGGCGATTAAACTCACACTACCACACACCACCACACTCACACACACACACACCATCAGCACAGACACCACACCACAAGACAGCACACACAACAGACACACACACAAGCACACACACACAAGCACCACCACACAGCACACACACACACGGACACACACACCACACACACACACACAAACACACACACACACCCCACACACACACAACACACACACACACACACACACACACACACACACACCCCCCCAACACACACACACAACACACACACAGTCACACACAGACACACAAACACACACACAACCACCACACAGCATCTAGCACACACACACACTTCCACACACACACTATCACCACACGACACCACCACCGGAACTACAGACACACACAGAACGTACCGCACACATCACACAACACACACACACACCATATCACCACTCATGCCGCAAGAAAACCATGTAAATCACATGCTTCACGCTACACATACAACGATAAAGCTACGATTCAGAAATAAACTTCTCCACATACTTGCTGTACATCATATTGAATATTTTCTCTCCC
>JZLH01S0084900.1:0-13991 GCA_001188425.1 Eucidaris tribuloides | reverse complement strand
ATATATATATATATATATATATATATATATATATATATATATGGCTATTCTGCATTATGTCTTCTCATGTGAACTGTCATGTTGATTTTCTGAGCAAATCCTCTTCCACAGTCCTGACATTTATATGGCTTTTCTCCGGTGTGTGTTCTCATGTGATTGGAAAGATGTTCATGACGAGTGAATGCTTTATCACACTCTTGACATCTATGTTGTTTTTTTGTAGTGTGTGTCAGCATGTGACTACCACAAAGATTGCTATCAGTAAATGTTTCACCACAGTCTAGAAATTGATATGATTTGCCTCCATTGTGTGTTTTCATATGTAATATCAGGCTATTCTCATGACCAAATGCTTTCCCACAATGTTGACATTCAAAGGGTTTGTATCCAGTGTGTGTTCGCATGTTGCACACTAGATGACTGCTATTAAGGAATACTGTATTACACTCTTGACATTTATATAGCTTTTCTCCAGTGTGTGTTCTCATGTGCCTACCCAGATGACTGCTAGTAATGAATGTTTTTCCACACTCGTGACATTTGTATGGCTTTTCTCCAGTGTGGGTTCTCATGTGCTTTATAATACTAGAATTTTGTGAGAATGTTTTTCCACACTCTAGACATTTATACGGCTTCTCTCCAGTGTGTGTTCTCACATGCACTCTCAGGCTGTGCTTGTGAGCAAATGCTTTTCCACACTCCCGACAGTTATAGGGCTTTTCTCCACTGTGTGTTCTCACGTGCAATGTCAGGCTGTGGTTGTGAGTAAATGCTTTCCCACACTCTTGACATTTATAGGGCTTTTCTCCAGTGTGTATCCTCAAGTGGCTGCAAAGATGTTCATAACGAGTAAATGCTTTACCGCACTCACAACACTTATACGGCCTTTCTCTTCCATACTCTGTACATCTATCTCCGGTGTGTGTGCGCATGTTACTATAAAGATAACTTGGATGAGGAAATGTCTTACCCCATTGTTGAGCATATTTTTGTGACGTTTCTCCACAATGTGAGTTCACGTGATTTATTATGCTGCTTCTCTCAGCAAATACTTGTTCACCCACCAGGCAATTATATGGATTTTCTCCAGTATGTGTTCTCATGTGACTACAGAGAAAACTGGGATGGGAGAATGTTTTACCACACTCACGACATTCTAGGATGTTGTCACCGAAAGCTTTTGCTTGAATGCCATTCTGTCTCAATCTTGCTTCATCACTTTCCAGACAGTCATGTGACTCTTTTCCATCATTGCTCCTTTTATCAAGTTGACATGGAGCATTCTCCCTGGGTGAGTGCTCAATCATTTGCTGTGTCAAGGAACTGTAATCTGAAGGAGATGCTGAGAGAAAAATAATATGAAGTTATGATTACTACAACATAGTGACTTGTCTTACATATTCTATGTAGATGTAGATGTCTCAAATACAAATATACTGTATGTATTCACATTGAATTTAAGTCAAATTAATTATAACACTTCCATTTCACCACCAGAAATAATGTCTCTCCCCTTCAATAAACTATATTGTCAATCACAATGATCATGACAGTAATTCCTCAGGGGTATACACTATGAGATCATCTATATGTACCTTAAATTATTATTAAAGGGGGGATAACATCATGAGTTTTGACTAAATATTAGGGTCATCCAGTAAAGACCACCTTGAAATTTATCATATCACCCGATATCCCAGAACAACAGATTTCATGTATGTATTTTCCCTCTAGTCTAGAGTTTAGAGGTAAAATGTGGAACTTGTGAGCTCAAAAACAACACTGCACATGTGTACAAGGCCTCATAGCCTTAATTTTTCAATTTTTCAATAAACTGAAGTAGCGGTTGATGACGGAAAATCTTTCATCAGGATTCTCCATTTCATTGATTTCAATGTGAAAGGATATTACATTTGCTTTATAATATGGGAATATTTCACCTCAAATGTGAAAAATAGTTAAAATATTTTGCCCTTGGGACCAGCATTGCACTATTAACAACTAATATTGTCCAAATAGATTTTAATGTCTGTGCTTTGACAGCATGACGTACGTGTACAATTTTTCTTTTAAACGAATGAAATTTGAAATAAATGGAGTTTCCTAAAAAATGAATGAAATTTAAAATAAATGTATTGGAATTTTGCTGTTTTCAACTAATCTCTTGTCTACTTGAGTGACATTTTCTGCCTACAACCTGTTCAATGATGGTTTGAAAACAGCACATATTAAAATTTTATCATTTTGCAAGTTACCAATCTTATCTTTTATCCAACAACTGCGTCGTTTACCAACATATGAGCTACGTAACTCAAGTTTGATTAAGATCTTATTAATGCTTCTTAAAAAAAGGTGACATTTCACCAAAAGTTGGGATTCAGGGAAAGGAGAACTCTTGAGAACTCTTGTATAAATGCAAAATTATATATTTCTGCAAATTTGCTCATTTGAAGAGGGTGTACAGTTTTATTTTTTCATGAAAAATAAACAATTGTGAAAAATAGTGTGAAAAGTCAATAGAGAGTTTTTCTGTTCATTAGTTTTGTTGCTGTTGTCATTTTACATGGCCAGTGCCATTGTAAATGATTTCTCATTTTGACACAAGAGGTGACATTTTCATAATTTATAAGCTCTTCTGCATAGAATAGTGAAATGCTTTAAATTATTGCACTTTATTTTAATGATATTCTAGTGAATGTTTATTTGGGTCTTTCAGACCACTCAGCTGTTCAAATGCTTTTCCAACACTAATACAGCTAATATTGCAGTATTTTAACATGTTTGCATACGACTCTGGCAAGTTTAGCACACTCTAAAAGAATTGAATGATTTCTTCTCTTTGTCCTTATCTGACCAGAAACATAATACAACAAGTGAATGGTTTACCTCACTCATGACATTTATATGCCTGTTCTTCAGTATTACTTCCTGCAAACTTCCTGACTTCAAGGAAATACTCCCACACTCCTGACGTTTACAGGGCTTTTCAATGACGTGTATTCTCATGTAATTACAAAGATGTTTGTGACGAGGAAATGTTTTACCACTCTCTCAAGACTTTTATATGGTTTTCCTTCAGTGTTTGTTCCCACATGTAGTTTCAGGCTAATTTTCAGAACAAGTGCTTTCCCACAATTTTGACATTTACGACTTTTCTCCAGTGTGTGTTCTCTTGCAGTGCCTACCAAGCTGACTGCCACAAGCGAATGTTTTTCCACATTCTAGACATTATATGGCCTTTCTCCCATGTGTGATCTCATGTGTACTGTCATGTTGTGCATAGCAGCAAATGATTTTCCACACTGTTCACATTTATATGGCTGTTCTCCACTGTGTTGTCTCATCACATGTGCTGTCAAAGTGTGCTTCTGAGTAAATGCCTTTCCACAATCTGAACATTGATATGGCTTTTCTCCGTTGTGTACTCTCATGTGCCTACCAAGATGACTGCTAGTAATGAACGTTTTTCCACACTCACAACATTTATATGGCTTTTCTCCAGTGTGTGTTCTCACATGTACTGTCATGGTGTGCTTGTGAGCAAATGCTTTTCCACACTCTTGACATATATAACTCTTTTCTCCAGTGTGTGTTCTCATATGCCTACCAAGTTTGCTGTTATTATTGAATGTTTTTCCACACTCCTGACAATTATATGGCTTTTCTACAATATGTGCTCTCATGTGATTACCAAGAGACCTTGGATTGGAGAATGTTTAATATCACACTCACGACATTCTATGATGTTATCGTCGCCAAAAGCTTTTGCTTGAATTCCATATTGTCCTAATCTTGCTTCATCACTTTCCAGACAGTCATGTGACTCTTCTCCATCATTGCTCCTCACATATTCTTGACATGGTGCATTCTCCCTGGGCAAGGACTCGATCGTTTGCTGTGTCAAGGAACTGCAATCTGAAAGAGACACCCAAAAATAATAATATTATGAATTTAGGATTACTACTAGTGATGTTTCTAATAATTTAATGAAGATGTCTGAAATGCACATGCTGCATGTCATAATAACATTTAATTTAATTCAATAATCCCCCCCAAATTAAAATAATAGCCCCCTAAAATCACTGTAAACAGCCCTCAATTTTCCTCATATGGTTCAATGTAAAACATTCTAAAATCACTAAACTGGGCTTGAAAGTAGTCCCAGAAAATACCATTTTATTTCCTGCCCTGACACTTTCATTTCATCACCAGAATTATTTGTGCATATGTAGATTTCTAAGTGACATGTTAGCAAAGGAAAGGGCCATGGAATGTAGTTAGTAATCCAGGTTTTAAAGGCACTGTATAACAATGTTTCCAGTTTAAAAAATCTGAGCTACATGATTCCCCATGCCACTAGTGTCTTTGATACAGTCTAACAAGGCAAACGCCAAGCGTTGTCTCACCTGCATATCGCAGTCATGAAGAGACTGCATGTCAAAACTACGCTATATGACTTTTGAGGCTGTCAGCAGTTTAGGGGGTGAATTGTGGTTCTGACAGTTTACATACGCAATAATGGTATAGGCTTACTTTATCTCTATGAAATCAGATAACACTAAGATTATACAGTCAACTGTAGAATGAACTCTGTTGAACTGAAGTAAAATGTTAGAGTTAGAAAGTATCAAATTATAAAGTTCATGTCACTAGAGGAACCAAGTGGTTTACAACATAGCACAGTGCCAGTCATGGAAAGTTCATTGACCTTTGACCTTAATCAAATTCAACTCACATTCGAACTTGACCTGCACCTTCAAGAGATGGACCTCTTGTATGAATTTGGCAATCCTACCTCGAAGGTATAGAAAGTTATTGTGTGTACAACATAGCACAGTGCCAGTCATGGAAAGTGCATTGACCTTTGACCTTACACCTTATTCAAATTCGACTCATATTCGAACTTGACCTGTGCCTTCAAGAGATGGACCTCTGGTATGAATTTGGTGATCCCACCTTGAAGCTATAGAAAGCTATTGGGTGTACAACACAATTGTTGACGACTACGCCGACGACGCCGACACCGGAAATAGTGATACCTATGTCTCGCTCCGCTACGCGGGCGAAACAAAAAAATGAAGCCCTGAAAAAATTGCGGTGTAAAACAATCATTAAGTACTTTAAAAAAGTGAAAATCATTGAGAGACCATTCCAGCTTTTCTCCATAGACTGCTGTGTTGCAGAATTTCCTATCGCCCGATATGAAATTAATGTGCCAATTTGTATCTGCACATATTGTACTAGTGACAGCATAACTGTCCAAACTTTTGTGTTCTAGGGTGTTTATTTGTCCATTCAAACATTGTCAGATATGTCAGATTTTTTAAACGGGTCTTCCACAGTGTAATATAGTGTCTTTAATTCCGGTTTAGTCCCCGACTACGGGGGTGGCTGGATTCACCTCGCACAGAGAGAAATTGCCCTTACCTAATCCTTCCACTTTACTCTCGCAATTTCTCACATGTTAATATATTCCAATACACATAAGACTAGCCAATAGTGAAGTGATTGACTGCATCATTGCCATTGATGGGGATATTGCCACTAGCCTCACTCTGTATTGTACTCATCATCATTCTCCTCACACTTTATTAATCCGTTGCCTCCGAGATTCTAAAAACCCCAGAGTTAAAGCCCAAGTTTAGTTTTGGGAGTTCAGTTTTGGGGATTTTTTTAATATTTGAAAGTTTTATGTCAAAGGTCATATCACAACAATAACAGATTCTGAATGTCTTCCATTTTTTAAAATTAATTAATGACAAATCTTTTTTGTGGGGGGGGGGGGAAGTCGGGGGACACCCCAAGATTTTACGGGGTATGTCTGAGATTTTTGACTATATTTTACTTTATAGCATCCAAAGGGTTATAAGGTGTTTAGGTAATCCAAATTATACCTCATCGGAAAGAGCAGAGTCTGCTCTTTTAGATATCCTGACTTGTTCACATCCGATATCTCATTTGAACGTTAAAAATAAAACCCTCCGTTGTTTTCATGATTTTGCAATCACATTATTCCACCTCATTTTTGACATTTGAGATAAAGTCAGACTTTTATTCATGTGTGTTTGAATGGAACCGTTCTCATAAGCAAAGCAGTGCTGGTTCAACCTAAAGAAAAATTAGTAATGCAACTGAAACTGATAGGCAGTATTAAATCAACATCGCCGCCTCCGTTCTGAGTCAGAACGGAAGTTAGCAAGACTGCAAAAAGTCCAGGATGTTCAAAGTTCAAAGTTCAATTTATTTAACACTTTCCGTAAAAAACATGACATAACAAACATAGTAATCAAAATTCAAAAATAATTACACAAAAAACAAGAACAAACAAAATGGAGTTACACTTATACTAAGACTATACAAACAAATAAGGGAAGTGTAGGGACACAAGAGAAAGGTTACTGGGACCTTATTTAAAGAAGTGCCCTAGATTTAAAAGCAATTATTCAAATTTAAATCATAGCTTTAGAATATGCTAAGTACTCCCGACACACAGACACACACAGACATACACAGACCAGGGACCTCCCTGCACAAATACACACTCACTCACACATACACGCACATGTACACACAAACATGCAGACAGGTATACACATTCACATACACACAGATATCTCCTCCCACCCTACCCCCCCCCCCCCCCGCCCCTCCTACATTGTGTGTAAACATTCATAAAACATGCAAATATTGCATAAAACCTGATGAAATTATTACGGTAAGTATTTTTGGAGCAGGTATTGTTTAAATCTCCTTTAAATCTCCTGATATATAAACACAACAAAAAAAGTAACTACCCCCCTTTTCAACATACCATAACTTTTTAACAAAACAAGCTTGTGCAAAATAACTTGGCAAGAGTGTTCCTACACTGATTGGCTAACTTTTGTGTGAAAATGTGATTGGTCTGTTGGGTCATGCATGAATGAGCATGCATTAAAGGTGAAAATGCCACTTTTCAAAAAAACATGAGTAATCTCTTATGCAAAAATAATGGTAAATAATGACATTTTTCCCTTTATTTATAAAGTGTGCTCACTCAAGCATGTTATGGTTACAACCTCTTATGCTCGTAAAACATGTAAAGATACATTTTGCTGAAAAAATTCGGATTTAAATTTTGGCAGTAAAATTAATGGATTTTACAATTTCAAAACCGAGAAAGGGTGGACATTTTTAAATTGCACTCACCGAAGCGTAAAATATGCAAAAAGTGTCATATTAGGTATGAGAGGATCAAACGATAGATGATTAACATAAATAGCGAGTAATCATTCACCAGAAACATAATTTGTCAAAATTTTGCATCAAAAACCCCCCAAAATGACCCTTGTGACTTTTGAAAAGTGACTTTTTGCCTTTAATATGTGCTCACTCATGCATGACTTGACAGACCAATCACATTTTCTCACAGAATTTAGTCAATTAGTGCAGGAACATCCTTGCCAAATTATTGTGCTCAACACCGTTCTTTTTTAAAGTTATAGTATTTTGAAAAAGGGGTTAGTTACTTTTTTTGTTGTGTTTTAATAGTATCTGGTATCGGTGAATATCGGGTATATGCGATATCGAGAATTCTTCCACAAGTTATTGAGGTACTGGGACAGGCAGACACCAATATTTCCCAATCAAGCTTCCACCTTCAGTAGATTTTAAAACATTAATTTGCCATATTATTTTCAATTTTTCAATTTTTAGCACTGCAGAACATTTCCAATAATCCTCATTTGTTAAATATTTTTTAATAATGCTGCAATGAGCAACTTGTAACTTGTGGGGAGTAATTTTAATTTCAGCCATCAAGTGTTTATGGAGATATGAATTGTAACGTAATTATAGATAAAATTATACCATTTCTAAAAATGTAAGTTTTAAAATTACATGTATGTTATAAATGCTTCTGAATTTTGTATTTATACAGATTCATACAGTTTACTGAATGAACATGTTTTTTCCACTTCAGAAGATATTAATGTAATAATCTCAATCTTGTAGAAAAATATTCTATGTAACCCAACAAGTTTTATAAGTGAATAAATGAGGGTTGTTCTTGTACTATATGTGTAATATTGTATACACCAATATTTTTGCATAGAGATATTTTCGCGGTTTTTGGACTAAACTTCAAAATTCGCAAGTGCTAATTTTGGATATTTTAGGGGTTCTTTCATTAGTGTGACCAGATATGAACCATAGTGGAAATTTTCGTGATAACTGACTCGCGAAATTCGCGAAAATAAAACCACCACAAAAATTACCACGTATACAGTAATAAATTCAAGAATCAAGATTAAATTTCCATATGTTTCATTCTTATAGCACTGATGAAAATGAAATTGCAGCTGTAAAATGTTAACCATTGAAGATCTAATTGACACTAACAACATATTGAATATTCTTGTATTCCAACCATATTTTGTTTGTTTTTAGTATCAAGAAATCACAAAAGTTTAGGCAAAGTGGGTATAATACATTTCTCACTTTTTCAATGCCGTTGATGCTTGTTTTCAACAAAAAATTCTCCAAGGGTCGATGGAGGACGACAGAAACACATTATGCTGCCAGTCACCATTAGGGCAGATGCACACGTAATTATGACTGACTTACCAATATCTTCATCATATTCTGTCTTGACTTCATGCACCTGCCATTCTGAACCTTCATTTGATACATCCTCCACCGTCAAGGCACTGACAGATTCCATCATCTCACATTGGGTATGTGTGACATTGACATTTCCTGGATCTGTAAATAATGAAAAACAAGGGCCCCGGGGGGCACGACGCTCAACTGAGGTCTTGCAAACTCTCTATGGTACCCATGGAAAAAAAACATCAGTTATACATGTAGTTTTGACCCTTGGAGCATGGAAAACTTTGCATTCTTTTGCCACATAGCTGAATCAGCCAAATTAAATCAAATTCTAACATCCGTTTTTATAAAAACAAGGCATGCCCTAGTATCTTAACATTTGACCTTTGACCTACTTATGTGACCTTGACCCCAATTTAACATTAAGGTCACTATACTTGTAGCATCTACCATCCAAGTTAGTCACAAATGGGCCAATACCAACCAAATACGAAGCTTGCAGGTATATTCTATCATTTGACCTCATTTGACCTTTGACCTACATATGTGACCTTTGACCCCCAAAAAACATTGAGATCCCTGTTATGCATCTACCACCCAAGTTTGGTTACAAATGGGCTTGTGGTTTGAAAATTACCTAGTTTGGGCCCTTATGGGCCCTGCCCCCCTGGGCCCCCAGGGGGGCCACGTGTACCATTCCAGGAACCCTCTATCCCCTCCCCCTGAGGATCCTTCCCACCAACTTTGGTCTATATCCATTGATGTGAATGTGAATTATTCCCATAGGGCCCTACCCCAAACTTTTGCCCCCCTTAGGGGCCAAACGGGGCCACCCTAGGCATTGTCATGAGGAACATTAATTTAGCACATATAGACGTATCTACACACAAAGTGGCTTAACTAAACTATTTCTGGTTCTAGAGAAGAAGATGTTTGAAAAATACCTACTTTTGGCCCTTTAGGGCCCTGCCCCTGGGCCCCCAGGTGGGCCAGGTGTACCATTTGAGGACCCTTGAATCCCCACGCCATAAGGATCATTCCTGCCAAGTTTGGGCCAAATCCAATTATGCATTTTGAAGAAGAAGCTGAAAATGTGTAAAAGTTTACGCACGACGAACAACGCACGACGAACGACGAACGACGGACGACGGACAAAAAGCGATTGCAATTAATAGCTCACTTGAGCCTTTGGCTCAGGTGAGCTAATAATTATGGTTGTAGCAGTAATTTCTGTAGAGTGTGGCTCATCAGAGGTTTGAATGAACAAGTAAATAAATCTCACATCAAACATCATCCCAAGTGGAAATGATGTTCAATAAAATTCTGTACAATGTGTTGTGGAATTCCAAATTACTTAATCTCAATATTTATCTCTGTATTCATTTTGATATTGGCAATTTTTTGCAGAAAATTTATAGAAATGTCAGAATATTTCTACCAAAAATTAGCATTTTATTTGCTATTTGAAGTGAGTTTCACATAAAATTATTATTTTAGGCTTAAATTTGCACAATTATATGAAAATAGAAAATAATTGCTTGTTTTGACAATCTAACTACCGTATACCATTTTGTTGATTACATCCAACTCTACGCGCATGCAATTTCTTTGTGGCCATGGCACAATCCTAGCCAAGATCTTGGAGGGGGCCAACTTGACCCCCCCCCCCCCTTTCAATGCAGTTTCAAATAGCCTTGGCTATTTAGAGTTAAAAGGAGAAATTTCCACTGACAATAATGTGGATTCAGAGAATAGTAGTGCATTCACACACGGGCAGTCATGTCCGGATGCAAGTTACTCCTGCGGCACGTCCACACGATCGCTGCTACATCCGAAGTTAATTCCACTCATGTGACACGTCTGAACGGGTGTAAATCTTACCTTTTTACTTTTATAGCAAACAGCAGATGCACATGTAATAAGTATGACTGACTTACCAATATCTTCAAAATGTTCTGTCTTGACTTCATGCACCTGCCACTCTGAACCTTCATTTGATATGTCCTCAACCTGCAAGGCACTGACAGATCCCATCATCTCACATTGGGTATGTGTGACAATGTTTAAACCATGATCTTCGCCTGGATCTGTAAATGATGGAATATAATTATGGTTTGTAGCAGTAATTTCTGTCATTGAGAATGGCTAATAAGAGGTTTCAATTAACAAATAAATAAATCTCACATCAAACATCATCCCAAGTAGAAATGATATTCAATAAAATTCTGTATGCTTTGTTGCTCGAATCACACATGACTTCATCTCAAATTTTAAGCCAAACTGTCCAGTGGTTGGGAATTCTTTTTGACACCATTACATCATTCGCGTATAGTTAGACAGAGATAATTGTCTGTTCTGGGGAATTATGTTTCAAATATGACTTCTTCTACATGTACTGAGGTCAGTAGCGCTAGATGTAGACCACCGGATTACAGAGGGACTGAAGCTTTAAATCTATGAGAGCTTGCAAATGGTGTAATGGTGTAGAAAAGAATTCTAGGTGGGTCTGTATAAGATTTGGGACAAAATGAGCATGATTGACCACCTATTTTTTAATTTATGTTACTCATGAACTACTTAACACATTTTGGCATTTTTAGCTCATCCGGCCCGAAGGGCCCGATGAGCTTATGCCATGGTGTGGCGTCCGTCGTCCGTCTGTCCACAGTTTTGAAAATGTTTCTTCTTCGTCATTTCTCAACCGATTTTGATTCTGATTGTTTCATATAATAGGGCTAGGTGGGGGATTTAAAACTTCTACACAGAATCGTGAAATTCATTATATATGTTAATTTATGCAAATTTATTCAAAATCACCAAAAATGCTTCTTCTCCTTCATTTCTCACCAATTTTGATTGTGATTGCTTTATTTGTAGGGCTGAGTTATGCACATTAAACTTCTACACAGATTTTGAAATTATACTCCTAATTAATATGGTAATTTACGCAAATTTATTCCAAAAATAACAATTGCTTCTTCTCCCACATTTCTTGACCGATTTTCATTCTGTTTGTTTGATCTGACAGGGCTAGGTGGGGGCTTCAAGACTTGAGTTTGAGTTTGAGTTTGAGTTTATTTGCCAACAACACGTAATAAATGATACAAATATATTTACAAAGACAACAAAATGTAAGTTGTAGAAGCTGGCAATGGAAACCAGAGTATAGCACAGGTGCTAATCAAGTCTGGCCCCAAAATGCTCATTCTCTAGCAGGTAATTTGTACAAGGAAATACATAACAAAGAACATAATGTAATAAGTATACAAATATTAAACGATATGAGAAAATGATACAATTAAATAAAATAAACATGAAACGAATTAACAAACCACTTTGTTACTGTACAGTAAAGTGGTATAAGGCAGGAGATTAACGAACATAAAATTTAAGAGCATATAAGTATTATTTATATCGGTAATGTATGTTCTGATTTAAGCAAATGATCTAAAAAGGTGTGTGCGGAAAGCTGATCTCGTTTTCTGTTGCTTGAGATAGTCAGGCAGATTTTCATAGAGTAGCACCTTCACATGATATAGAAATTTGCCTTGGGTAGTTTTAAATTATACGGCTGAGGTGCCGTTTTTCTCCTTTGTCTTGTTATGTATTGGTGATTAATAAATTGACAATAGTCTATTAGAGAATGTGGAAGATGATTATGTACTAGTACTACTAGGTCATACATGATACTGTATTGCCTGATAATGCAATTGATAAACATTTAAAATCTTCAATCTTTAACAGGGGTTCAGAGTGGGTTCTATATAAACTAAATGTAATGGCACGCACATCCATCTCTGTAGTGTTGAAAATACTAATGAGATTAGTCTTGTACGTACTCCCCATACCTCAATACCATACGTGATGTGTGTAGAATGAAAGCATTATACATAGCTGTAGCGTATATTTTGGTACAAATGTCGTAAGCGAATAATTATCTCACCTTTTTCCTTACACATTCGTTTACTGATTGGATTTGGGCTTCCAAGTTAATGTTGGTCATTTTGACTCCCATGAACGATGCTACATCAACTTGCTTTATTTCTTTTCCAGCTATCATTAGATAACATTAGTATTTTTTTTCTTTTACGACTCTTATCAACATGAAATGGGTCTTATAGGATTAATTGTAAGTTTGTTTGCAATACACCATTTTTGGATTCTTTGCAAATTTTCGTTCACGACAGAGAAATCAATGTCACTGTGACCTGTTGGAAAGTGTGAAACAAATTAGAGTATCTGCAAAAGTCTCAATTAAAGAAGTCTGTAACAGATGGTAAATCATTACTTATAAACAAATAAAGTTGGACGAAGAACAGAGCCTGAGGGACCCGCATTGATTTGAGATTCCGGACTTTGTGTCTTGTATGCACAAACTGAAATCTGTTGTTGAAATAATCCTTAAACCATTGCAATGGTAAGCCCCGAATCCCATAGTGAAATAATTTACAAAACAAAATATCATGATTGATTGTATCAAAAGCTTTCTGGAAATCAATGAAAACACCAAGTGTAACTCGACCTTCATCTAAATATTTCAACAGTGTGTTCAATAAATTAATTAGTGACAGTTTGGTGCTATATTGTTTCCGAAAGCCGTACTGGTGGTTGTATAAAATATTATTCACTTCAAGAAAATCAATCAGACGGTTGTTCACCAATTTTTCAAGTACCTTACTCAAAATGGGCAAAACTGAAATAGGTCTATAATGTAGTTCCCAGGTTGGTCTTTGGGTCCTTTATAAATAGGTGTCACTTTTGCAATTTTCAGTGCATCAGGAAATTGACCAGATTCCAAGGAGAGATTATAAATATATGATAGTGGTTCTGACAAATGATGGGCACCATCTTTTAATAACCTTACTGGTATATTATCAAAGCCGCATGCCTTCTTCGGATCTAATGCTAAGAGCTGATTCAAAACTTCACCCTGTGTAATAGGCTTCCAATATAAAGATTTATTCAGACCGTTTCCTAGAAAATTTGCAGATGTACATCCGGCCTCGGATGGCAGCGCATTAGCTAAATTTGGCCCAACATCAGTAAAAAAATTATTAAAAACACTTCTACACAAAATTTTGAAATTAATCAATTATGCAAATTTAAAATTAATCAATTATGCTAATTTATTCAAAATCACAAATAAAATCACAAAAAATGCTTCTTCTCATTCATTTCTCAACCAATTTTGATTTAGTTTGCTTTATCTGGTAGAGCTAAGCTTGGTACACTAAACTTCTACCCAGAATTTTTAACTGTTGGGCGATTCCATGCTAAAACTTGAAAAATTGCTAAAATTTAAAATTGCTTCTAGCTGACAACTAGTGTGATAACATTTTTGGTTAATACCTAAACCATCTGGAGCAGGTCAGTTTTGGGTGCAAGATTGTCTCAAAGGTCTA
>JZLH01S0084887.1:93602-118818 GCA_001188425.1 Eucidaris tribuloides | reverse complement strand
TGACATGTGCTTCTTGATCATTTGACCAGGCTATGGGCTCAGTAAGCCTACAACTTTCCTGGTACCTCTTAGCCGGTGGGGGAGGGGAGGGCAGGGTTGGCTATTTCCTGGGTAATTCAAGTATTTCCCACCCAGGCGGGAAATACTGGGAAATGCTGGGAAATGCTGCAGTCAAGATGTATAGGGAGGTACAGGGAAATGCTGTAAAATGCTTGGGAAATGCCTGGGCAATATCTGGAATTATTCAGGAAGTGTATTTCATAATATTTCCCTGCATTTCCAACTATTTCCCATTTTCCTCAAAAATTATCGAGGCGGTATTTACCGGTATTTACCGCCAGTATTTCCCACTCCGGCCAACCCTGGGGGAGGGTCGGCAAGGCGTCATTTGTTATGATTGGTTTCTAGTAGTGATGTAGTAGTAGTAGTAGTAATCCAGGTTTTAAATCCGGTTTAGTCCCCGAGCTACGGGGGTGGCCGGATTCACCTCACACTCACAGAAATCACCCTCACCCCCTCCCTCCACTTTACTCTATTTGGCGTCATCCTCTCCCCCACCCACACTCCTCCTACTCTCCCTCCACCACCTGCTTCTTCCATCTTCTTCGGTCGCCCCCTCCCCTCTGACCCAGCCACCTCCAAACTCAAAGCCGCGGCCTTTCTCAATAACCATGATCAACATCCTCCTCAACACATGTCCATACATACTTACTCGTTCGCTTCGCCATCTGATTCCACCGTCTCTCCAAACCCATACATTCCTGCATCAAGAACATCATCTTCTTCCTGTCCATCAGCTTCATCACCACACATCGCTTCTCACCATTGTTCTCTCAGTCGCCTTCTTCAGACACCCCATCTCATTTTCACTCAAAACACTACCTTTCACTCCCATACAACATCGCCAGATCTCACACAAACTCTATACAACTTAATCCCTTCACTCTTCAGAGGAAAACCTCTTTCCCAACTATAACAACTCTCCGCATTCCCATAAACTTCTACCATCAAAATCTTGCCCTTGCTTCACAGCTGCCCTCGCACCGCACATTTTTAAAACGCGCGTAGCTGATGCAACTGAAGATTCTATGAATTGGATTCATGAAGTGATTCTGTGATGGCAACTGAAGATTCCATGACATTATTTCATGAGCCGTCATTCGGCTTCGCAATCCGCCTGTGCCTCAATACCACTCAGTCTGTAATAACGAAGCCCATAGTTTATTTTAGGAAATTAAATGTTGCCTTCTGTCTTATGGCCCAGTATTTTCGTCTTCTATATATTCTTTCCCGATCTTTATCAAAATAAATCATTGGTCATTATCAATCCAAGATCTAAATTTACACTCCTACGCTCGAAAATATCACTTCATTCCGACACAAAATCATGAATTATTCCCTATGAACCATTATTTAAGGCGTCTCTAGAAAGCAAAAGACTATATGGATGAGATTCAGGTTATAGACAGCTGACTCGGTTCCTGGATTGGTGGAAGTCTTTGATGCCCATTGAAGTATTTTATCGTTACAGGTTCTAACCATGTGGACTACTAAACTTAAATGATATCATAGACGTTTTACCAAAGGTGATGCGTGTTAATATCATCCGAACCCCACAATGCTGCATGCGGTGCAATGTGGTTAATTGGAAGCCGTAGAACTTGAGGCTGGCGTGAAGTATTCATAGCGCTACAGCGAGCTGTGCACTGTGTACAGTTAGATGCGCTTTAGTCTAAGGTTAGATCTAGAGTCTATTCAAATATTACATTTTTTAAGCCAATTCAGAATGTGATGGTCCATGCCTGAGTACTTGTTCGAACGTTTCCGTTGTTGATGGTTGTCAATTTAGTGCGATGAGCGGATCACTTCTTGTGATCAATTAGTCTTTGATTCAGGGTTAATAGGAAGATTCTTATAGGTTGCTTCTCCGTTCAAAAAAATAATAAAGCTATTAGTTATTATCCTAAATCACCAAATCACCCCCTTTTGATTATAATAAATGCGTAATATATGTTTGTTTCAAAGTAATATGTAAGCGTTTTTGACGAAGAATACTCGGATCTAGAAGCTTCAGGTTCTATGCAAATAATGTTGTAATTAAGGTACAGTGTTATAACGACAAGTGGTTTGCTTTGAAATCTCTCCCGTCTCTCTTTCTCTCCCCTCCTTCTCCCCCCCTATCCGCCCCCCTCCTCCTCTCTCCGTCATGATCACACCACTTACCGCCTTCACATTACTCTTCTTCTTCGATCATTAACCATAAGCTCACACCTTTCACCCATATTTTACTAACTTAAGGGCCCTCTCTCTGGCTCTCCCAACCATACCTAAAGTGTCGTTAAAACAATTTTAATCCACATTTTAGAGAGCGAACAAACTTTTTTATTTTGAGCCAAATGAGATAAAATTGAAATATTTCATATTTTCTTATAATAAATACAAAAGCAAATAGTGAGCTGGGAGGTGGCCTCATCATCCCTCATTTGCATTACTGACCAAGGATTTATATACACTGTTTTGTGAATAAATTAAGCAAAACTTAACAATCCATGTCATACTTTCTTATTTACATGCCGATCTTTGGATGAATTTTTCAAGTGTTATGCTTGTTGATTTTCTCTTTTATTCAAAGCAACTTTTTGCTGGGGTGGACTTGTCGTTAAAAATCGTTCCCCAGTGTCTGTCTGTTGTATTTCTTATTTTTTATTGATTATTTATGTATTTACTCTCTCTCCCCCCATCTCTTTTCCGGAGTATTTATATTATTATTCCCCGTTTCTTTATTCTCCATCTCTTCTTTTTTACTTCCTTCTCTTCCATCCTTTTTCTCTTTCTTTCTTCCTTCCTGCCATTCTTTCTTTCTTTATTCTTTCTTTCCTCCTCTTCTTTCTTTCTTTTTTTCTAATCAAAATCAAATTCTTAACGATATTAACGTCAGACTGATAGCTAGACTATAAGATCGGAACGTTAGCCTACGAGAATATCTAAGCTATACCAGTTTAGATCTAACTTATAATCTAGAATCTACTTGTATTTGAGATAGATTAACAGTTAATCTTTAATCAGAATTAGATCTATTACTACGATCTAGAACTTAAGGGCCTGTTCAAGCGCTTAGAAGCAACTCGTACCGCTCCAAACCTACTGCTAAACTGCAGGAGTGGTTCCACTTCCCGACGGTGTTCATGCAAACATGTGGTAAGCGTGCTCGACCGTGTACACCAATTCGTACGCTCGTTATTCTCTAATCTGAGGAGGAATGCCACGCTTTAGAGATTCGAATGCTTCAGGTGCCTCAGCGCGCGTACGGCTACCGATTCGCGGCTTGGCCCACGCTTTTAGACCACATCGGGAGCTGGTCGCTCCTGGTCCGCGCTTCTGGAGCCGTTGTACGCTCATTACCGTACTGTTTCTGCTTTAGGATGTTCAAGCCGCCTCCTCTGGCCACGTTCGGACCGGTACGTTCTGCTCTAGGAGAGCGCTGTTACACGGCGCTACGGTCAACGTTTTTTTTAGCTCACCTCAAGATTAGCTTGATCATTTCCATTCGTGTCTCCTCCACCATTGATATCTCACACGCCAACAAAGGGGGGTGACACCCAACAACGCATGTCGACAACGTAATCACATACATCAAATTCTGTGATAACTAAATGATATTCTGTAGACTCTTAGCAGTTCAACTTTAGACTAGACGATCAACTGTACACGTGTGACTCCCGCGACAGCTATAAATACTTCACCAGCCCTCAAGTCTAGCCTTCCAACATTAACACATTGCAACGCATGGCAGATGTGCGGTTTACGACTTGATATCTAACCCATCCTCCTTTCGGTAAAATCTTTCATGATATTCAGTTAAGTTAGTACAACTGTTGTAACCTTGTAACGATAAAACTTTCAATGGCATCCCCAAAAACTTCCCACAAAATCATGAATCGGAATTTTCAGACTGTCTAACAGACTCCATTCATCATTAGGTCTTTTTGATTTCTACTCCTTAAACATTTCAGTTCATATTTTGTGTGAGGTGATAATTTCGTAGTAGATGTAAATTTAATCTTGGATTGATAACTACAGATATTTATTTGGATAAGATGGGGAAAGAATATACGTAAAGACGGAAAATACTGCCATTAGACAGGAATCCAACCATTAATCTTCCTAAAAATAAATCATGGAATTCTATATTAGAGACTAGTTTAGCTGACGCGATGCGGATTCGAAACGACACTCATAATAATTCGATGAACTCTTCTTTCCGCCACTCCTACTACTTTTAAAAATCGTGCGCCCTTGCCACCCCATCCACTCACACATCACTGTCCCCAATTATAAAACTCTTTCACTGTTTCCAACCTCTTCACACATACTTTATCACATGTTCCACCATTTCTCCTTTTTCTTTCACATTTTCCACACACCAAAATCCTCTGCCAACCTCGTTGTCATCTCTTCCATCCTCCGGATTACTCCAATAATCATATCCCACATCCCACAAACACTAATTGCGCCCCTCTTCCACACATATTCCATAGGGTTCTTACCTTACCATGGATACTTCCTCTTCTGCTCACTCTACCATCATCTTTCGTCTTCAATTACTTCAAACTCTGCCTCTCACATAACTCAGCTTTCACTCCAGAACTTTCCGCATCCTCCAAGACAACTGATCAAAACCATAATCATCAGCCAGTACATCATCACGATCAAGACCATCTTTGATCTCAACCACATCAATCACAATGACAAAATCGAGTGGTCATAACACAAACCTACCACTACACCTTCACCTTGATCGTTCAGAAACTCTTGACCAACTCTAATTCTTTTTTACCCCTTCCAGACAAAACTCATTATATCACTCTGGACTATCTCGTACACCTCCTTTTCACGCCACTATTATCACCTCCTGCGGACTCTACCAATGCCTCTTCCAGATCATACCAAAACACCGAGTGACAATCTTCCCTTATCTCTTTACTTTCTTCCTAACTCTCGAGAATAAATACTGCATCCATCTCCCCTCCCTGGCATAATCCGAAACTGCATCCCTCCACCCTCACTATTTTCCGAAGTCTATTTTCTAATACCCTTTCCATTATATTCATATTTATTTATGTTGATGTAATGTTGTCAAAATTATAGTATTGCACTGTATGTTTCCAACATGGCCATCACATGGCAAAAGGGTGTATCTGCAAATTTTGACCTTTTTCAGGTTTTTGCATTTGGAGGGGGGGGGTTAGACGGCACTCTTTTCATTTATCTAGGTCTCGTAATTGCAGGACTTCTCCTTTTCAAGATAGCAGGGGCTATCTGCAGCACTTTTTTCAAAAATATTGTGTCATTTCATGGCAAAAGGATGTATCTTATAGATACACACCAAGCCAGCCACTGCTGAGCTCAATGATTTTCGGTAAAAAGATGTATCTGCTAGATGCACCTTTCTGCCAACAAAATGACTGAGCGCAGTCAGCTTCGTAACATGGCAAAAGGGTGTATCTGCCACATACGTGATATGCGCGCCGCGAAAGTCAAAGACCAATTTATGGCAAAAAGATTTATCTGTAACATAGATCCTTTAGCCAAGTTTTTGCATGAGTAGTTCATGGTGAATGTTATAGATACCGCTTTTTGCCAACATGGCCAAGGTATGCACTAGCGCTTTTCAATACCACAATGCGCAGAATGCATGCCACAACCTTGTGTCATGCGTTTTTACATGCGAGTGTGAATCATTGTTTAATTTTGGTTGTAAACCATTGCCAGATCCAGCGGGAGAAGAACTTTAAAGGTTAATTATTTAAAAGGTAAGTTTTACTAACTGTTACTATGAGGTTCTAGAAAAACTATGTAAACTGTGTTGTAAACTAAAGTCTAAGGTATTCTAGACCTTGGGCCTGGCAGAATTTATGTGTACGTAATGTTAATCTACGCCCCGAGTCTACATGTACATGTATGTACGAAGCGTCAACGACAACCCCGGCCTCCGTACAGTACACGACAACGTACCGGCCAGTACTATGGTCTACGTACGTGCGCGGACTGCGCGTACGCTCGTTAAATTGTTTAGCAATCTGAGTTTTATGTGGGACATCAGGTGCTTACTGCTTTGTCACAAATACGATAATGTTAACAAGAATTGGCATTGCAATATTTTCATCTTGACTTATCTTGGGTGTTTCACAACATGACTTGCATTTTCACAGCAAATTTAGTCAACATTAGAAGAGTTTTTAGAGGCAAACGACCAGCGATGCGCAAGCAAGCACAAGCAGCGTAAAAATGTGCACTCAATGCACTGATCTGAATAATGCAAGGATTGCTGTGATGAAAAATATTCCACAGTGTGTCAAATATAAAACGAACTTTGTTTTCGCATCGCTGGCATGTAATGTTCATTTGTAGGCCTAAATGAAAAATGTCACAATTTGGGGCCTATTTCATAGTGCATTTCCATTCTCTTTGTTTTAATCTGAGCCTAGTGACTTAAATCACACATGCCTGGTCTGTGGGACACTGCCTGGCCATTCAAACTGAACTGATACACCGCTCCGTGATTTAACGATAGATACGCCCAACCGAACGGTGTATCTGCAGACACATCCTTTTGCCATGTTTTGTTTATAGAAATTGAATGGTGTATGTGCAGATACAGCCTTTTGCCATGATATCACAATAAAAACTGTAGGACGTAAAGTGAAGATACATCCTTTTATCGTGATCGTATGACAAGTGTGGATAGTGGAAAATCTTGGCAAAATGCTGTATCTACATAAAAATGCTTAGTTTGAGGAAAATATAAAATTACATATCATTAAAATTTATAGAGAATTAATGAAATTATAATCTAACACATGAAACAAAAATCAACATTGAAAAAGTCTCTTTTTACAAAAAAGATAACAGCTGAAACTTCAAAGTAGTTTTTCTAAGAATGTGTATTTTGCAGATACACCCTTTTGCCATAAATAATATTGTCAAAGTCCAACTTACCAGCACAAATACATTTTACTGTAAAACTCTCACCATCATCCGTACAAGTTTTGTGTTCTTACCTCTTATGATTGATTCAAGGTACATGTGTGAGAATGATCCAATTATTAGTGATGAGTAGTTGTAGATAATTATTTACAAGTTAATTGTGATTGTAAGTGAGTGTGACAAGCCATTTAGATGTAAAGGGATTAGATTAAAACCTATTTCAAGTAATATGTAATTGAAACCACTTTTCTGGATTTTTCTAAAAGATGAACATTTTCCAGAAATTTCCAGTATTTCCGGAATTTTTTGCATACCGGCCAAATTTTTTTTTTTTGTAATATTGTGTAGTTATTTTGTGTAAACTTAAGAATTTCTTTATTTTTACAATTCCTATTGGTTGTGAAGGTGTCAACAAAATTTAGGGCCTTTCAATTCATATCAACGCTGCATACATGTGCATGTAAGTCAAATCTTCGGGAACCGATGAAATAGCTTTGACTTAAAAACAAAAGAAAACAAAGACTAAGGACCAGGATGGGGACTTCAACTTGGGCAATTATTTGACCTATGCGACTTCGACTTAGGCACAATTAACTACTAATTTGTTTTTTTATGCCGTAAGGGAGCCGGAGGCATTATGTTTTCAGGTTGTCCGTCTGTACGTCCGTGGGTCCGTGGGTCCGTGTGTGCGTGCGTCCACACTTTCTTGTGAACAAGATTACTGAAGTACTGCTAGAGGGATTCTAATGATACTTGGCATCAAGGGTCAGTAGAGCCACTAGGCACAGGATGAATTGATTTAGATTTTGCGACAAATCCGCAAGGATCAAGAGTCAAAGGCAATGAACTTTGTCTGAAAATGCCATTTTCCGGCCTATTAACTCCAGTTAGGAGTGCTCCGCTGTTGAATACATTTGGTGGGTAGGTTTGAAAAAACAAAGACAATATCTTTTGGTAGAGTCACAGGGGGTCACAAGGTCAAGCCGTCAAGGTCAACGTCAATGTACCTTTGTCGCAAAATTCTCACTTTTCGGCCTAATAACTTCATTAGCGGTGCTCACTGTTGGATGTAATCTTGGTGATTAGATTCAAATCAAAAGACAAGATATTTTGGTAGAAGTCACAGGGTCATCAGGTTCAAAGGTCAATGAACTTTGTCATAAATTTCATTTTCTGCCTATAAGTTCAGCTAAGGAGTGTTCACTGTTTGTGTAATTTGGTGGGTTAGGTTCAAAACCAAAAACAAATATTTGGTAGAGTCACAGGGGTCGAAGCATCAAGTGAACTTTGTCCTAAAATTCCATTTTCTGCCTATAAGTTTAGTAAGGATGTGTTCACTGTTGTTGTAATTTGGTGGTTAGGTTTCAAACCAAAAGGACAAACATTTTTTGGTAAGAAAAAGCTTCACAGAGGTCAACAGGTCAAAGTCCAGTGTCAAAGGTCAATGAACTTGCCAAAATGCATTTTTAAGCTGCCTATAAGTTCAGTAAAGAGTGCTCATCTGTTGAACAGTGACTTTGCGTGGTTTAGGATTCAAAACCAAATAGACAAATATTTGTAGAGTCACGAGGAGCAACGGATCAGGTGTGCAAGGCTGTCAGAAAGGTCAATGAACTCTTGTGCCAACCCTATAAACTTTCAGTTAGGCAGTGCTCACAACTGTTGATATAATTAGGTTGTTAGCTCCTACATGTACCGTACGTACATGTAGTGGGCGCACTGGGCGGAGGCATACCCATCGACTGCACACAGTCAAACTTTTCTAGTTTTTAATTATATTTAGTAGTAGTATTTTGTTCAGAAATAGGCAAAGTACATGTATGTAAAATGGAAATTGTAAAAGTAGGCTTAAAGGCAGGGCATCTTTTTTGCACGCCTAAAAGTTAAATACACTGATATATAGAAGAAAATGCCATCTGAAAACCTTAAGCAAAGTATAGGAGCTAGAAACTCAGTTTTAGTGGAATTATAGTGACCGTTAGACTCAGATTTGCATTTTTCTCTCGAAGACAAAAATTCCTACCATAGAACACGGCCATTGTTTTTTGTTTCCCATTTTTCAAATTCTAGGTAATAACTGATCACCAGTTTTCACAGACATGTCCTTCATCATTGGCCTAAGGACATGAGTTATCTTTTCATGGTCTGTGGGGATGTGTGCCAATGAGATTCCCTACCTTTAATTACATAAAAAAGCATGTTTTATGTTGTTGGTGTACAATCATGTATGTAGTCGTATAATAGGTGTACATTTTCATTACACACTATCAGCAAAGCATTAAAAAACTTACATGTATTTGAGTTTATAGGTGTATGAATATTGTTTTGAATTTATTTTACAGGTGCAAAGAAAATCAGTGAATATTTTAGGGTAAGTAAAGTCACTCACTTGTTACACTAGAATTTGACATGTCTGTTAAATCACACAGAAAAGTCAAAATCTCTTCTTTTGCCATACATGATTATTAAACGATTTTGTTGGCTGTCCCTTCTCATCTTTGTCGGGTCAAAACATAAGGACAGTGATTTTCCGTTTACCAGTAATTCGAAACAGGAAATCTGGTTTGGTTAGAACTTTATTTTTCATGTGAAAATACATTTAATTCGTCTTTGTAAAATGGAATTCATGCTTTTGCTGTTTACATTTTCTATGACAAAATGGAATTTCCATTAAGTTAAAACGGAATTACAGGTTTTCAGAAAGAATTCACCGTCTCTAAATACACAAGGCAATTGTTTACAAAATTCTACTACATAATTATTTTTTAGAAGTATCCATGTTTGAAGTATAAGTTTTGCATTCAGTGATAAAACACTGAACTTACTGTATTAGCTTCGAAAGTTGAATGGTCAAAGTTCAAAGGTCATATTGTAGGGCCTTGTACCTGTCTGATTTCAATGAATTGATTTTGAGTTATAAGGTCAAATGTTACAGGGCATTCTAATTGTCTCTCTTCTCACTCATGACAATAACTTATAGACAGATATCAAAATTATTACAAATCAAGTTTAAACAGTTTAAACATTGACTGTCCACAATGTTTAGATACATTGTCTTAAAGTGTCAACTGTTACAGATTATGATGTAGTTAACTGTGTAGTAATAGGGTCAAAGGGCCTTAAGATGTTTGATACCACCTTCTTACCAGGAAAATGTGTGAACTGTTCATGAGATTGTAGTCAAACTTAGGACAGGTCCAGGCGTAAGTATTTACATGCCAAGGTCACAAGAGTTTATAATGTACTGGCATAACTTAAAAAAAATTGTGAAACTTTGCTATCTGAGCTACATAGTAGTGTTTGAATGGACAAGAAAACACACTAGAATACAAACGCTTGGAAATTTATGCTGCCACTGGAAAGATATGAATGGATAACCATCGCGTCAGCGCAAGAACGCCCTTAGAAGCCCTTTATTCATAAACCCGTCAGTGCAGAAAGGCCCTTATGGAACATGCGCGTCAGTGCAGAAAGGCCCTTATGGAACACGCGCGTCAGTGCAGAAAGGCCCTTACAGGAACATGTGCGCGTGTATATTAACGGCACTACTGTGGTCATGCGCGTGTTCCGTTAGGGCCTTTCAGCAATGACGCGCACGTTTCGTAAGGGCCTTTCTGCACTGACGGGTTTATGAATAAAAGGCGTTAAGGGCGTTCTTGCGCTGACACGATGAAACAATCAATACTGGGGGCGAGTAAAAAATAGCCTAGATCCACACACAGTAAGTGTATGGGAGGAAATGGGCAGGTGAATTCGGTCAACTTACGATTTCCACTTTTTTAAAGCACTAAATAATCATTTTGAAATGCAATTTGTTCAGGGCTTTGTTCTTAGACCTTATCAAAGACACTTGGAGCATGGAGGAGTATGTAGCTCACTTTTTTTTTAACTGTGGTGAATGTTAGCCAGTGGCTTTAAGTGAAAATATGAGTTTGAATATGTGGTCAAAGGACAAAAATCTGATCTGTAAAACAATTGTGTGATGTTGATTTCATATCATATTGCATGTCTCCATTTCATTTTCCCAGCAGTCAACAACATCAAGTAGTCCAGGTAGAGCCAGCATGCCAGCATTAGGTCTACCCAAGTCACCACCACCACTCAACACATTCTCAAATGTAAGTAGACAATTTCACTCAATTTATTCTCACACAGACAGCCCCCCTCCATGGTCATGATGGTACAAACCCTGTTTGCTCTTTTAAGATGAGAATGTGATATGTCACTTAATTTGTACCAAATGATTATGTACATGTAAAATATTATATTTATTCAGAACAAAAATAGGTTTAACCCTATTTTAACTGGGCTATTTCAGACCAGGTTTTTACTGGGGGGGGGTCAATTTTGACCCCCCCCCCCCCTTCAGATCTCGGCCGCGATCCCGCGATCGCCCGCGAAAATTTCCGTGCGCATAGAGCGGATGTAAACTACACGACTGTATAGTAAAATTTTCAAAAACAATTATTTTTCTATTTTTAAGTAATTAATTATGCAAATAAGTGTATGAAATTTTGTTTTCGGCTATAACTCACTAAAAACAGCTAGTAGAATGCTAATTTTTGGTGAAAATATTCATTTTGACATTTCTAACAATTATCTACAAAAACATTTGCCGAATCGAATTAATTTCTTATGTATTTTATTGTTTTGTGAATTTCTTATGTATTTCTAGTTTTTTCGAACTATTGTTTTCTATTGTTTTTTCGATGAAATTTGTTGGGACACTTTTGCAATTATAAACAGCATAAATTAATTCATTTCAACTAGTAAAAGCAAAAAATAATCATACATTTTATTGATTTATGGCTGAAAACACAATTTCCATTGATTTTTTACACAAAATCACGTTTTTGAGCAATTTTTGGGTTGACATGCATGTATAAAAAGTCGCGCAGCGTCGTAACGTATGCTCCTATTTTCGCGAAAATGGTCTCAAAAGATGCGCAAGACTTGAAAGTAAAAAGTCGGCGAGCGACGCGGTGAAAAAATTTTGCGCGGCGGCATGGTTGCGAAATTCGTCGACGGGGGGGGGGGTCAAATTGACCCCCCCCCAGTTAATATAGGGTTAAATTGAATTCAACCTCATCACACATTCATCTACCACATTGTTGCCATATGGTGATTCCCATCACCAAATTCCAGCTTTTTGGTGATTTAGAAAGTGTGATAATCACCAAAAGGAAATTAGGTGATTTGTCAAAAAGTTAAAAGTGATTTTGTTTGTAATACATCACTGCTTCTCTGTAGAATTCTTTTCTGGGTTGAAATTACCATACACTGTTTAACATGTTTTTATGGTTGTCTTTGTAGCAATATCCAGCAGGATCCATGTGCCATAATAGCAGTGATTCACCCTATACTCTGACCAGTCAATCACCAAAGTCACATAGGTCTAAACAGACTGATACCAGCTCAAGATCAACTCAGGTACAGGAACAATAATTAGGCCTACTTTGTTTTGAATTGCTCATTTTCTATTTTTGCAATATTTTTTTGTAGGAGGATTTTTTTTCAGAATGTTGTTATTTTCGTTTTTATTATTTTTTCATCAAAGGCTATTCTGGATGTTTGTTTGCCTTAAAGGCAGTGGATCTCATTTGCAAACATCCCCTCAGACCAGGAAAAGATAACCCATGCCCTTAGGCTATTGATTAAGGGCATGTCTGTGAAATCTGGGGTTCAGTGATTGCCTGGACTTTAAAAAATGCAAAAGAAAAACAATAGCCGTTTAGTGTACATTCTATGGTAGGAATTTTTTTCTTGCGAGAAAAAAATTCAAATCTGAGTCTAACAGTCACTATAATTCCACTAAAACTGAGTTTCTAGCTCCTATATTTTGCTAAAGGTTTCCAGATGGCATTTTCTTCTAAATGCCATTGTATTTACACAATGTTAATTTTTAGGCATGCAAAAGAGATCCCCTGCCTTTAAAGATTGGGTTCAGGATTTGCAAGACCACCACCTGCCTTCATATCATTATCAAATGGTAGTTGGGTACTTATAAATGGTATGTTTACTGTAAAAAGTTTAAGATCCATATGTCATGAACTTATTGTTTTATGAGAAAAACTAATTATGATACATGTATGCTACCAAAGTATTGTTTCCGTGAGTTCAAGTTTTGCTCAGATAGGCATTTGTATCACCAGCTGCGTGTTACTCTGCGTGACCTTCGGCTAGCTGGACGTGACAGGTCGCGCCAGACACCAGTAATGGAATTGTCATAAAAGCATGGGTTGTCGTTTTGCAAATTTTGAAGTTTAACCATCCAGATTTTCGCTTAAAATGTGTGGTATACCCAAAGGTTCTATGAGAGGTGTTTATTCACAGATATAATCTTCATATTGAGAATGAATAGCTGATTTCATTCATTTTGCTATTTTTGGGCGTGCAAATCCTGAACTCAATCTTCAAGGTTAGACATTACAAGTTACAAGTTACATGTAGCTATGACATTTACATATGAAATATAGTTTTAAATTAAAAGTGCAACATCATTGCCAGTCAAAGTGCTGTAGTTGAATAATACACACTGTATTTTTTTTGGGGGGGGGGTGGGGGGGGTGGGGGGGCAAATTACCTCCACAACTTTGAAGTTATTCCAATGAAAATTGCAACAATAGGTTACAGTGATTTGTAGTGCATGACCATTGGGTTTTAATCAGCTTTTTATCCAGATTCTTGTTCTCTTTGTCAGACCGACCTGAATCTCAATCATCTTGATGAGCAGGAAAGGAAATATCAATCTAATCTACGAGCCAAAGAAGAGACAGTGGAGTCACTTGGCAATGTAAGAAGTCGGGATTTTCTTGGGATATCCTCAGAAAACTGGTGTTCAATGAGTTGAATGTTGTTATGCTGTCCTGCTGCATATCATGATGTGTGGATATTTTGTAATGTTCTTGCAGAGATACTGTGTCTTTCAAAATATTGTCTTACGAATACTGGAAAAAAAAATCATCTTTCAAGACTCAATTTAATCAGGTGGTGCTATATGTGGAACTGATACTGAAACCAGACAACTAAACGAGTGAAATAAATCCCATGTGGAATTTGTGTTTCTTGTGGAAGACCAAAGTATAGTATTATACTAAAGACATCACACCAAAAGAATGGATCATATAACCGTGGATGGTTTTCAAGTCATGAAAAAATACACAGGGCTATTTAGTGTAGGCATAGATAGATTTTAATAGAATGTGGTTCAGGTTAGATTTTGGAATTGGAAGGTTAATGGTTATAGTTCAAGTATATAATGCAACAATGGACTGAAGGAAAATTGGAGTTCAATGGTCACAGGACCAATGACATTTTAGATTTTGGCTTGATACCACAATAATTTAAAAACCCCTGATCAAAGGTCAAAGGCATTATATCTGATTTCACTTTGTTAACCATGATTGCGTAAAAAACGTAGATACATATAACTGTATGTGCATCAGGCTTTGTAATTTAAGTGCAAGAGATTGGGTAATAGAGAACCTGAAATTCATAAGGGAGTGCAGAAGAGACCCATCGACTGCAAAGCAGTCAAATTGGTGTGATATTAGATAAATAGTGTATGATGTGGAGTGCACTATACTAGATTATGTGCACAACAAATGCATAATCATCCCGAGTGCAGTTTTATTTCAACGAGGCTGAAGGCGGAGGGATGATTATGCATTTGGAGTTCATATAGTCTGGGATAGTGCACGACATAACATACACCATTTATTATAGTAAATAAAGTGTATTTATAACATTAATAGTTTTAGCATAATATGGTAGAATAAAAACAACGTGGCAAACTGAACCAGTGCAGTGCGCGCGAGGGCAGTCAATGACCCCGGAATGCGCTAGCATATCACCGCGTATTACGCGCTGAGTGCAGTGCGCGCTGGAATACGCTCTGAATTTTGCGCGCACATCACGCAAATGTGCAAATGTAATCATCATTAACAGCTAAAACTTTCTCCTATTTTAAAATTATTTTTCTGTAAATTAAAACAATTTCCCATCTTATATTAACAATATATAGTGCAAGCATTGGTCGTCAACACCTCTCTAAAGTTAGTGCCTACTCTTCATCAGATAAATAATGGCATAATTTGAAAAAAATGATACAGGTACTAGCGTAAAAAGAATGCCTTATCTGCAGTTTAATATGGGATTGCATTTTCGTGCCCAAAGCAGAAAAGTTATAGTGCATGGTCATGCACTATAACTTAAACAGTGAATGACACGTGAGACCAATTAAGCCAATCACATAATATGTTATAAATACACTACTTACTATACAGTAATATTGCACATTGCTAGGTGGTTACATATGATAACACGCCTAAAACTGAAAAGGGTACAAAGAACATCGATGTAGAGAGGAAAAAGTGCCAATTCCATTTTGTTTTTTGTTTGTACCAGAATTTCGCATATTTTCCCCACAACTTGTCACAGTTATTCATGATCTGATGTCATGGTTCGTTCTTTCTAGCAAATCAGAACTACAAAGGCAGTTAGATAATGTGCAGAAGCTTGTCAAGAAGGTAGAGGAACAGGCCAAGAGAAGCACAGACAAAATTAGGCAGCTGCTAATTGAAAAGGTAACCTCTTGAATTGTACACTGGATCCATATACAATGTCATGTATTTATAAGTTGTTTCCATTGTTTATTAGCTCGCCTAAATGGCTGAGCCAGTGGCTCAATTGAGTGAGCTATATATCACTTTTTAAATAATAATAATAATTATAATAATAATGCATTTATACAGTGCATTTTTCAAATACATGTTCGAATGCACTGTCTTAATTAAACAGATGAGATTTGAGTTGCTGTTTGAAGAGACCAAAGGAATGTTGATGTCTGAGATATTGTGGTAGTCGGTTCATCTAATCATTGGTTACACAACTCGGTACTGATGACCTGGAATGAAATGTATCATAGTTTGCTTCAGAAGTACTACAGAAGTACTACACCGTTGCATCAAATCCTTGTTGAGTGCTTGTCAAACTCCTCCATTCTTGACCCTATTATTATCATGTATCTAAGGGAACAGCATGTGCCAAAGCCAGAATAGCTACCCGGGCTAGCTTATCAATGCCTCTCCACGCATTATCAGTACCAACCTCCAGAACGCTCTCCACCAGCAGGACCTTCATCCACTCTGCGGTATCTGTGTGAAACAGCTTACCCAAAAATGTAGTTGGAGATATTTCTGACAAGGGTGCACAATCCTTCAAAAGCACATAAACATCTTAAATCACTTATTTAACTACTTTGTTTCAACCCTTCACTCTAGCTGCCCTAAGCTACTGTGAACCACAGATTGGTCCATGTAGTTTCTCTGCTATAGTGCTCTCCCACCTATACCAGAAACTGACTCTACTCTCACTCTTGATGGAGTACTGTTCACTTTAGCTCTGTATATGGTCATTTTCAATTTTCAAACATGAGTGACACAACAATTTGAGAGTCTCAAGGGCTCATATCTTCCCACTTGGAGGTTATGAATGAATGATGACTACCATATTAGGTATAGCGTAGGACTGGCATGTGTCATTACCAGTTGGATTTGAATTTTACAGTTTGTCAAGTAATTATGATTAAAAAATGGTGTGCGAGTGACATGACAAAATTTGGACATGGGTGTCTGACCATTATCAGTTGTGGTTGGATTTGTACCGAAGTAGTTCTCCAAGAGTACCATGAGTCCTAGAACATGTGCATAAATAGATTACTTATCTAACATGTCATAATCAATCATTCCCTCTCTGTGGTAAATGGTCCCCCCTTACATGCTGTGAGTGACATGGCAAAATGCAAAAATACCCACATTAACATTAAATTACTCTTGTACTAAATTTACTGTGTTACAAGATCTATACAATAAATTTACATGTATTTTTATGTAATTTTCATGGAAAACTATCATCTAAGATGTCTAGATCCAAAAAATATTAAAGCATATTGATTTCTTGCAAGTTTTAATTTTCACCCTCATGTTCACTTTTGTTTGAAAATGGCCATATACAAAAAAGAAAACAAATTGTGTCATGTAAACTCAATGGGAAGTACACACTGTGGAGGCAAAGGGTTAAAGCTATTGGCTAACATTTACCGCAGTTCAAAAAAAATCTGAGCTCTATGATTCCCAATGCTACCAGTGTCTTTGATAAGGTCTAAAAATGAAGCCCTGAAAAAATTGTATTTCAAAATGATTATTTAATGCTTTAAAAAAGTGAAAATCGTAAGTTGTTTGGATTCACCTGCCCATTTCCTCCCATATACTTACTGTGACAGTGTAGATCTAGGCTATTTTTTACTCGCCCCGAGTATTAATTGTTTATTCATTCATATCTTGCCAATGGCAGCAAAAATTTTCAAACTTTTGTATTCTAGGGTGTTTGCTTGTCCATTCAAACACTACTCTATAGCTCAGATATCAAAGTTTGACAATTTTTTTTAAATTGAAGCTCCAAAATGTTAGCCTATCACTTTAAGCTTATGTTTGGTTTGACTTGTCTTGGTAGTCCATTGCTGAAAACAAGGAGGCTCGTACCAAGAGCATGGAGGACAGGCTACGGCTAGGACAATTCACCACTCAGCGTCAAGGGGCCAAATTTGTGGAGACATGGACTGATGGATACGCCTTCACCAATCTCATCAAGTAAGTGAAACGGGACAAGGATTGATGCTGGAGTACTAGTATGATCTATCCTGAGTTGACCAAAGACACTCCACCATAAATAAATGGCACAACTTCTGAAGCAGTTGCTGTACTGTAGTTGTTAGTACTGGAAATAACGTTGTATGTTATGTACATATAGAATATGTGAAGTGATAGTATAGTCGTAGACAGCAGCGCACAAAGAAAAATATTTCTTTATTTTCATTAAGTGTGTGTCAGCAGAAAGCAACTGATTATGTTCTGAGGTCAAGTTAAAGTTCAGAAGTCATCAGTCAATTATTTGTTTTCCATCATTTGTAAATTCAAAGATATTTCCTATCTTAAGATTGGACTGTTGACCACTGATTTGACTTGACCCCAATTTGAACAGTTGAGGTCACATATTCAATGTAACAGTCTACCATTCAAGTTAGTCACAAATGCAATACGCAACCGAAAGAAACTTGTAGGTATGTATTCTAATTCATTGACTTCATGTGACCTTTGACCTACATATTGACCTTTGACCCCCAAATAACAGTTGAGGGTCCACTGCTGTTATGCACCTACACCCAAGTTTTGGTTACAAGATGGACTTGTGGTTAGAAAGCATAGCTGCGCAAGAGTAGTAAGTGATTTTTCCTGGCAGCTGGTTTCGTATTACAGTTATAGGCGTACGGTAAACAAGTAAAAAGGTTAACATATAGAAAGAAATGAGATTAGAATGAGAATAGAAAAATATTTGAAACAGGCTTGCAACCGCAAATAAATTTCTTAATGAGGATAAAGGCACTGACATAAACCGCAAACGCTTCTTGTTCCGCTTCACTCAGCCAGTCAAATGAAAATGACGTCATTTCATTACAATTTGGGCGATTGTATTCAACTCACTTATAGTAACTCAAAGGCAATTGGTTCAGTAGTTTAATTTCTTTTTGGAATTCATGTTCCATTCTTATATATAATTCGTATGTTTTTGTTGTTGAACGCACCGCCTAGTAACTTTAATACAGAACAGAAGCTGTCCTGGAAAAAATCCGTACTGGTTGGCAGGACTGAGAAAGTTATCTAGTTTGGGCCCTTATGGCCCTGCCCCCTGGCCCCCAAGGGGCCTCATGTACCATTCCAAGAACCCTCTATCCCCTCCCCCTGAGGATCATTCCCACCAAGTTGATTTAAATCCATTGATGTGAATGTGAATTATTCCCATAGGCCCTACCCAAAAAATTTTGCCCCCCTTAGGGCCAAATGGGGCACCCTGGTCATTGTCATGAGAAACATTAATTCAGCACATATAGAGGTATCTACACACAAAGTGGCTTAACTATACTATTCTGGATCTAGAGAGAAGATGTTTGAAAACTACCTACTTTGGCCTTTAGGCCCTGCCCCTGGGCCCCTAGGGGGGCCAGTGTACTATTTGAGCGACCCTGAATCCCACCCCCTAAGGACCATTCCTCCAAGTTTGGGCCAAATCCAATCATGCATTTTGAAGAAGAAGCTGAAAATGTGAAAGTTTACGCATGACGCACGACGAACGACGGCGAAAAAGCGATCGCAATAGCTCACTTGAGCCTATGGCTCAGGCGAGCTAAAAATTTGTGCGGTGCTGTCTACGACTATACTATCACTTCACATATTCTATATGTACATAACATACAACGTTATTTCCAGTACTAACAACTGCAGTACAGCAACTGCTTCAGAAGTGTGCCATTTATTTATGGTGGAGTGTCTTTGGTCAACTCAGGATAGATCATACTAGTACTCCAGCATGAATCCTTGTCCCGTTCACTTACTGCATTGAGATGGTGAAGGCGTATCCATCAGTCCATGTCTCCACAAATTTGGCCCCCTTGACGCTGAGTGGTGAATTGTCCTAGCCGTAGCCTGTCCTCCATGCTCTTGGTACGAGCCTCCTTGTTTTCAGCAATGGACTACCAAGACAAGTCAAACCAAAACATAAGCTTAAAGTGATAGCTAACATTTTGGAGCTTCAATTTAAAAAAAATTGTCAAACTTTGATATCTGAGCTATAGAGTAGTGTTTGAATGGACAAGCAAACACCCTAGAATACAAAATTTGAAAATTTTGTTGCCATTGCAAGATATGAAAATGAATAAACAATTAATACTCGGGGGCGATGTAAAAAATAGCCTAGAATTACACTGTCACAGTAAGTATATGGGAGGAATGGGCAGCGTGAATCCAAAACAACTACGATTTTCACTTTTTTAAAGCATTAAATAATCATTTGAAATACAATTTTTTCAGGCGCTCTCATTTTTAGACCGTATGCAAAGACACTGGTAGCATTGGAATCATAGAGCTCCAGATTTTTTTGACTGCGGTAAATGTTAGCCAATAGCTTTAACCCTTTGCCTCCACAGTGTGTACTTCCCATTGAGTTTACATGACACAATTTGTTTTCTTTTTGTATATGGCCATTTTTCAAACAAAAGTGAACATGAGGGTGAAAATTAAAACTTGCAAGAAATCAATATGCTTTAATATTTTTGGATCTAGACATCTTAGATATAGTTTTCCATGAAATTACATAACAATACATGTAATTTATTGTATAGATCTTGTAACACAGTAAAATTTAGTACAAGAGTAATTTAATGTTAATGTGGGTATTTTTGCATTTTGCCATGTCACTCACAGCATGTAAGGGGGACCATTTACCACAGAGAGGGAATGATTGATTATACATGTTAGATAAGTAATCTATTATGCACATGTTCTAGGGACTCATGTACTCTTGGAGAACTACTTCGGCTACAAATCCAACCACAACTGATAATGGTCAGACACCCATGTCCAAATTTTGTCATGTCACTCGCACACCATTTTTTAATCATAATTACTTGACAAACTGTAAAATTCAATCCAACTGTAATGACACATGCCAGTCCTAACGCTATACCTAATATGGTAGTCATCATTCATTCATAACCTCCAGTGGGAAGATATGAGCCCTTGAGACTCTCAAATTGTTGTGTCACTCATGTTTGAAAATTGAAAATGACCATATACAGAGCTAAAGTGAACAGTACTCCAATCAGAGTGAGAGTTAGAGCAGTTTCTGGTATAGGTGGGAGAGCACTATAGCAGAGAAACTACATGGACCAATTTGTGGTTCACAGTAGCTTTAGGGCAGCTAGAGTGAAGGGTTGAAAACAAAGTAGTTAAATAAGTGATTTAAGATGTTTATGTGCTTTTGAAGGATTGTGCACCCTTGTCAGAAATATCTCCAACTACATTTTTTGGTAAGCTGTTTCACACAGATACCGCAGAGTGGATGAAGGTCTGCTGCGTGGAGAGCGTTCTGGAGGTTGGTACTGATAATTGCGTGGAGAGGCATTGATAAGCTAGCCCGGGTAGCTATTCTGGCTTTGGCACATGCTGTTCCCTTAGATACATGATAATAATAGGGTCAGAATGGAGGAGTTTTGACAAGCACTCAACAAGGATTTGATGCAACGTGTAGTACTTCTGTAGTACTTCTGAAGCAAACTATGATACATTTCATTCCAGGTCATCAGATACCGAGTTGTGTAACAATGATTAGATGAAACGACTACCACAATATCTCAGACATCAACATTCCTTTGGTCTCTTCAAACAGCAACTCAAATCTCATCTGTTTAATTAAGACAGTGCATTCGAACATGGATTTGAAAAATGCACTGTATAAATGCATTATTATATATAATTTTTATTATTATTTAAAAAGTGATATATAGCTCACTCAATTGAGCCACTGGCTCAGCCATTTAGGCGAGCTAATAAACAATGGAAACAACTTATAAATACATGACATTGTATATGGATCCAGTGTACAATTCAAGAGTTACCTTTTCAATTAGCAGATGCCTAATTTTGTCTGTGCTTCTCTTGCCTGTTCCTCTACTCTTGACAAGCTTCTGCACATTATCTAACTGCGCCTTTGTAGTTCTTGATTTTGCTAGAAAGAACGAACATGACATCAGATCATGAATAAACTGTGACAAGTTTGTGGGAAATATGCGAAATTCTGGTCAAACAAAAAACAAAATGGAATTGCACTTTTTCCTCTCTACATCGATGTTCTTTGTACCCTTTTCAGTTTAGGCGTGTTATCATATGTAACCACCTAGCAATTGCAATATTACTGTATAGTAAGTAGTGTATTTATAACATATATGTGATTGGCTTAATTGGTCTCACGTGTCATTCACTGTTTTAGTTATACGTGCATGACCATGCACTATAACTTTTCTGCTTGGCGCACGAAAATGCAATCCCATATTAAACTGCAGATAAGGCATTTTTTTTACGCTAGTACCTGTATCATTTTTTTTTTCAAATTATGCCATTATTTATCTGATGAAGAGTAGGCACTAACTTTAGAGAGGTGTTGACGACAATGCTTGCACTATATATTCTGTTAATGATAAGAGGGAAATTGTTTTAAAATTTCAGAAAAATAATTTTAAAATAGGAGAAAGTTTTAAGCTGTTAATTGATGCATTACATGTTGCACATTTGCCGTGATGTGCGCCCGCAAAATTCAGGCAGCGTATTCAGCGCGCATTGCACTCAGCGCGTAATACGCG
The DNA here is from genome assembly GCA_001188425.1 of Eucidaris tribuloides. Lineage (NCBI taxonomy): Eukaryota > Metazoa > Echinodermata > Echinoidea > Cidaroida > Cidaridae > Eucidaris > Eucidaris tribuloides. The sequence goes on along the minus strand of JZLH01S0084887.1, from coordinate 96,581 downwards.
TGATATAGCTAGCGCATTCCGGGCCGTCATGGCACTGCCCTCGCGGCGCACTGCCCACCTGTTCAGGTTGCCACGTTGTTTTTATTCTACCAATTATGCCAATAAAACTATTAATGTTATAAATACCAACTTTAATTTACTATAATACATGCCGTGTATGTTATGTCGTGCACATATCCAGACTTATTGACTCAAATGCCATAATTCATCCCTCCGCCTTCAGGCCTGTCGTTGAGATAAAACTGCACTCGGGATGATTATGCATTTTGTTTGCCACCATGACTCTAGGTATAGTGCACTTCCACATCATACACTATTTATCTAATATCAACACCATATTTGGACTGCTTTTGCAGTCGATGGGTCTCTTCTGCACTCGCCTTATGAATTTCAAGGTTCATCTAAATTACCCAACTCTCTTGCACTTAAATTACAAAGCCTGATGCACATACAGTATATATTGCTATCTACGTTTTTACGCAAATCAATGCGTCTTAACAAAGTGAAATAGATATAATGCGCTTTGACCTTTGATCAGGCGTGTTTATTAAATTATTGGTTATCATAGCCAAATCTAAAATGTCATTGCGCTCCTGTGACCAGTTGAACTCCAATTTTCCCTTCAGTCCAATTTGTTGCCATTATATACTTGAACTATAACCATTAACCTTCCAATTCCCAAAATCGTACCTGAACCACATGCTATTGAAAATCTATCTATGAACCTACACTAAATAGCCCGTGGTGTATTCATGACTTGAAAACCATCCACGCGGCGGATTATATGACTCCATTCTTCTGGTGTGATGTCTTTAAGTATAGATACTATTACTTTGCGTTCTTCCACAAGAAACACAATATTCCACATGGGATTTATTTCACTCGTTTTAGTTGTCTGGTTTCCAGTATCAGTGCCACATATAGCAACCACCTGCATATAAATTGAGTCTTTGAAAGATGATTTTTTTTTCCAATGGATTCGTAAGACAATATTGGTGAAAGACACAGTATCTCTGCAAGAACGTTACAAAATATCCACACATTCATGCGATATTGCCAGCAGGACAGCATTAACAACATTCAACTCATTGAACACCAGTTTTCTGAGGATATCCCATAGAAGAATCCGACTTCTTACAGTGCCCAAGCTGACTCACTGTCTTCTTCTTTGGCTCGTAGATTAAGAATTGATATTTCCTTTCCTGCCGCATCAAGATGATGAGCATTCAGGTCCGGTCTGACAAAGAAACAAGAACTGGATAAAAAGCTGATTAAAACCCATAATAGTCATGCACTACAAAATCACTGTAACCTGATTTGCTTGCAATTTTCATTGCCGAATAACTTCAAAGTTGTGGAGGTTAATTTGCCCTCCCCACCCCCCCCCCCCCCAAAAAAAAATACAGTGTGTATGTATTAATTCAACATACAGCAACTTTTGACCTGGCAATGATGTTGCACTTATTAATTAAAACTATATTGCATATGTTAAATGTCATAGCTAGCATGATAACTGTGTAACATTGTAATGTCGAACCTGAAGATGAGTTCAGGAATTTGCACGCCCCCAAAAATAGACAAAAATGAATGAAATCAGCTATTCATGCTCAATATGAAGAATTTATATCTGTGAATAAACACCTCTCATAGAACCTTTTGGGTAGAACCACACATTTTTAGCGAAAATCTAGGATTGCCTGTTAAACTTCAAAATTGCAAAACGACAACCCATTGCTTTGTATGACAATTTCCATTACTGGTGTCTGCGACGCCGACCTGTCACTGCTCCAGCTAGCCGAAGGTCACGCAAGTAACACGGCAGCTGGCTGATACAAATGCCTATCTGAGCCAAACACTTAACTCACGGAAAACAATAATACTTTTGGTAGCATTACATGATCATAATTAGCTCCCTTTTCTCATGAAAACAATAATCGTTCATGACATATGGATCTTAAACTGTTTACAGTAAACATATCCATTTATCAAGTACCCAACTACCATTTTGATAATTATATTGATAGCGCAGGTGGCTGTCTATGCAAATCCTGAACCCAATCTTTAAAGGCAGGGGAAGCTCTTTTGCATGCCTAAAAATTAACATTGTGTAAATACAATGGCCAAATTTAGAGAAAATGCCATCTGCGAAACCTTTAGCAACAATATAGGAGCCCTAGAAACTGCAGTTTTTAGTGAATTATAGTGATGTTAGACTCAGATTTGAATTTTTTTCTCGCAGAAAAAAATTCTACCATAAGAATGCTACACTAAACCCGGCTATTGTCTTTTCTTTGCATTTATTTAAAGTCCAGGCAATCACTGAACCCCAGATTTGCACAGACATGCCCTAATCAATAGCCTTAAGGGCATGGTCTATCTTTTCCTGCCCGTCTGACGGGGATGTTTGCAAATGAGCATCCACTGCCTTATAAGGCAAACAAACATTCCGAATAGCCTTTGATGAAAAAATAATAAAAACGATAATACCCACAACATTTCTGAAAAAAATCCTCCTACAAAAAAATATTCCAAAAATAAGAATAATGAGGCAATTGGTTCAAACAAAGTAGGTCCTAATTATTGTTCCGTGAATCCTGAGTTGATCTTGAGCTGCGTATCGTCTGTTTAAGACCTATGCTGACTTTTGGTGATCATGACTGGTTCAGAGTCAAGTGTGAATCACTGCTGATGATGGCACATGGATCCTGCTGGATATTGCTGACAAAACAACCATAAAACATTGTTAAACAGTGTATGGGAATTTCAACCCAGAAAAAGAATTCTACCAGAGAAGCAGATGATGTATTACAAACAAATCACTTATAACTCTTGACAAATCACCTAATTCCTTTGGTGCATTATCAACACTTTCTAAAATCACCAAAAAGCTGGAATTTGGTGATGGGAATCACCATATGGCCAACAATGCTGCGTTAGGATGAATGGCCTGTTGATGAGGTTGGAATTTACTCTCTCTTG
>JZLH01S0084887.1:66367-76514 GCA_001188425.1 Eucidaris tribuloides | reverse complement strand
AGAGAGGGACATGACTTGTGGCTACTTACTACAATGTTGAATTAAATGATTCTTAGTTTAACAGGGTTTATCAAATTGCTTCTGCCAAGAAGATATCTCGATAAAACATTTTCAGGTAAGTTATTTCCTCCAAAAGCAAGCTTCATATAGTTGAAATACATATATTTTTTTTTATAATATCTCATTCATCTTTTAAGCAAAATAAACATAAACACTCAGTCATTGCAATATATAAGAACTGTAAGCCAAATAAAATTTTGAAAGAAACACAATATTTTGGGACAATTCATGACAAATCTGAAGTTGACTTTGGATTCTGTTACTCATTACTATTTACATGTACTAGTCTAGACTACACCATTCTTCCAAAATCCAGTTTGGGCTACATGTAGCTTCTGTCCTGCTTCAGTGCTTATAAACACAATTACAACCTTAGGAAGAGTCATTACACAGTGGGTCAAAACAAGAAGCCATGCTACAAAGCCAGGCCAAGACCACAAAACTGTCCATGCTCCATTGGCTCAAATGTAATTACCTGGTACAATACCAGTAAGGATCCCTGTCAGTTGAATTTCAGGACAATCTCAGGTTGTGTTCAGGACACTACAAGATTCAATTACTTAGATACTGATAGAACTGACATATATATCTGATGAAGAAGATAGTCAAGTGGAAGTAATTCTATTTCATACTATTTAAGGTCAATTATGAGCCCCAGATTCAGGCATAACTGCATGGATACTGCTAAAAACACTTTTAAAGGTATTGGCTAACATTTACCACAGTTAAAAAAATCTGAGCCACATGATTCCCCATGCTACCAGTGTCTTTGATGAGGTCTAAAAATGAAGCCCTGAAAAAATTTTATTTCAAAATGATTATTTAGTGCTTTAAAAAAATGAAAATCGTAAGTTGACCAGATTCACTTGCCCATTTCCTCCCATAGGTTTACTGTGTGTACACTTAGGCTATTAAAACTCGCCCCGAGTTTTAATTGTTTATTCATGCAAAACTTGCCATTGGTGTAACTTTCCAAACTTTTGTATTCTAGGGTGTTTATTTGTCCATTTGAACACTACTATGTAGCTCAGATATCAAAGTTTGACAATTTTTTAATTTGAAGCTCCACAATGTTAGCCTATCACTTTAACCCAGGCATGAGAAGTACTGTACACAGTAGCCTTTACAACAATTTTACTGCATGGTTTGATGTAAATGTAAATGTGTACAACATTGTGTATCATCAATGATCAACTACTGGGATAAAATGTTGAGGAAAAAAGTAGCACAGTTCAATGCACGAGTGATTCATGACTCATCCACAAAAAATACACAATAAAATAATACTTTAGAAGTGTATGTTTTGCACGACACTACATGTTGACTGCTAATCAGGTTGTATGTTTATGTACTGTAGATACTAGACACATGTATTAAAATGGCAAAATGTGTATTCACAGTTAATCTTTTAAGACTTTGTGATGTGCATGAAAAGATGCATTCTTACATTCTTGAATTACATATTGACCAGTTATTAAAGTTTTTATTTTTCCAACTATCTGTTACATTTAACATGGCAGTGAAGTGTAAACAACACCTCACTACAACACCACAGACAACAATGTATTACTCATCTTGAAGTTCACAAAATAAGTTTGAACACCATAAAATGTCCTGACTACTAAAGTATAATAAAAAGCGCTTGTGCATGCCTTACTGTGTACTTACGTAGGTGTAGGTGAATAAAGCCATGTTTAATGAGCATGAAAGAAAACATTAATATAGGTTGCTTGACATATTTGCTTACACCTCCCCTTCCATCGCCATCAAAGTTCAAGCATATTTACTTGCTCGTTTGATTCTTTTCAGATACATAATGACCTACCACAAAATTACGAGACCTAACAGTTTAAATACTTAGACTTCATTTGAACTTCGAGTTGACTTAAGTTGTATGATAAATTTAGCTCACAGAGGCCTCAAATGAGATATCTGAAAATATTTTTCATGCTATTTATGGCATTTTGAAGCTTGTCACTCCTTAAAATGGATATTGAAGCACATTGTTTGGGGTGATCAAAGTGGGAATACTTCACTGGGTTGTGTGGGTTGATAATGTACAAAGTGTAGCAAAACATAACATTAAAGGTTAGTGACATGATTGGGAACACTTGAAAATGCCTCAAGAACCAAATGTGTTGAAGTATATACCAACTATACACTAGCAGGAGTGGATCTCCCACCTGGGAGGATTTGTCTGTAATTTGTTTACTTAAGGAGAATCAAGCATAAACATAGGAGTATCTTATTTTTTTCCGGGGACGATAAAAATAAGCCCCATAGAGAGCCACACAACAGATTTCCGTGCTACGAGTGACATTGACATTGTTTATTTTAGAATGAGTCAACGTTTGACGACAAGATTTTCACAGGAGAATCCTTGCATAGTTAACTTGATTCTAGAGTAGTTTCAGCCCAAGCTGAGGACTACCCCCAATCATGTCATTTACCTTTAAACTACCAGCTTTTGTGATTGATAAGGTGATACCAAAAGTGCACATTGTATTTGAAAAGCAAACACAAAAATGGATGAAAAACACATGCACACATGAAATCAAAGAGTGAACAAAACACAAGAATAAATGGAAAAAATAATGTGAAATATAAACAACAATCAATTTGGGTTTAAATAGTGTCTTCATGTATATGTACCATTGATTTTACTACCACTTACAGCCAGGTTTGACATAGTTCAAGATCTGACCGGTTGTAACTGGTTTTTTCCTTCCCACCGTGTATCGCGACACAAGAACTGTGGCACTCTTTGCCGCTTGGTGGAGATACCCGGAATTATCACGAATACCTCCCCACTCCTGCGAATTACACGCCCCGTACAGGGCGTGTAATCTCGGGGTATCGTGTAACTCGGGGTATCCCCGCCCACCACGCGCGCAAAGATGCACAGTTCTTGTTGTGCGCGATATACGGGGGAACGAACAAACCATTACAAACGTCAGAATCTGCAACCTAGGTTTGACATTGAACTGATGCACAATTCACTGCGTCATTGCATAATCCCCACATTCCCGACAACTCTTCATGCTGTTTATGCATGAATACATGTACAACAATTGCCTTAATCCATTATTGCATTATTGATTTTTGTTCGCTTTTTGTTTTGTAGTTACTGTTTTGTCCTTCTTCAACAGCAGTGTGCATAACTAATTTAAGATCTTCATTACACTGCACTGAATCATGTAAACATAATACTTACAGTGTACATGTAAAACACTGCTATGAAGATTTACTTTCTTAGAATCAGTTGGTGGACTGTTGAACATACATAAATTGATCAGTGTATATATTCATTAAAACTAACATTTAAGTATTATTCAGTTCAGTAGAATCCTTGGATACATATTTTCACCCAAGACCAAACATATACCCTGACATTTCTATATCCTCCATGAGTCAAATTAAATTTCATATGAACTGTCATCACACAAATACATGTAGGACATTCTTTTTTTTTTTTTTGGTTTTGTAATGAAAGAAAATACAGTTTCCATAAAAGATGCACTCAAAAAACAATGAACAGCAGTAACTAACTGTAAATTATGCTTGTTTACTATAGTCTCATCATATCAGTTCATAACCCATCACTGCCAAGTACAAAATCTATGGCAAAATGATGAAGTATACCACGATAATATTGCAAAGATCATGGCCCTCCAAGGGCACAGCAGATTCATGTGGAAAATCAATTACAGAGTCTATGAACGTAGCTAGTTTATCTCCGGGATAGAGGAGCAGCTTGATTGATAAAATGAGGTACCGTACATGTATGATGACGCCTATCACAAACAGAAATAACAGTGTCTGTTTACACATATTTTTAAGTGGGTGATCAAAACAAAATAGCTCAAGAGGAAGACTCTGATGACAGTATCATCGTGACTTTTTATCCAATCCAAATTTCATTTTCACATGATTAGATTGCTTCTGAATTCAAATTCAGCACAAAACATTTAGGCTCTACATGTATGTCACATGTATTTGTGTATGTGCACATGTTCTTGATACTAAACAGATCAACATTACAAAAGATGTATTTCTTTCACTGCAAGAGGCATCTGTTTGTTTTATTTGTTTATTTATTAATTTGACTCATTTGTTGGTTTGTTTTTTATTCATTTTTCAAAATTCATTTGTTTACTGATTGATTCATTTCATTTATTCATTCACTCATTTATTTGGAGCATATCCTTTCAGGTCCATAATATGTACAAATGGGCCTTTTAGATAACATTGTTTCTTTCCGGGATGTACTGCAGTGTCTGGGATAATGGACTTAAAGGCAAGGTCCACCCTGACGTCAAGTTGGTTTTAATAAAAGGAGAACAATGAAACATATTAATGAGAGTTCAAATGGTGAAAATCTACCAAAGAATAGTGGAGTTATGAAGTTTAAAAATTTTCATTTTGTGACGTCACATATGAACAGCTCCCCATTCGTCATGTAGTATTAATTCAATAAATTGTCACTTTTTATTGGCTTACGATAATTGAATGCTTTTTTTTTTATAGTAAGCATGTATGAAACAATGTTTCTAATTAAACAGTGAATAAAGGCAACATAATTTTAAATTTTCAGAGAAATTGGCAATTTATGGAATTTATATTATATGACAATTGGGGGAGCTGCCGGCATGTGCATCACAAATTTTAAACTTTAAAAATTCATAACTCTGTTGTTCATTGGTGGATTTTCGGTATTTTTCACCAAACTTTCATTTATATGTTTCTCTCATTGTTCTGCTTTTATTAAAACCAACTTGATGTCAGGGTCTTCTCCTTGATGGAACTAGGGAGTTACTATCAACACAAACTCCTGATGACATGTCCTTGGGTGTGCCCCTACCAGCCATCCCTCATGGTTTGACTAAGCTGACTGGCATCCAGCACTCATACAACCAGCATTGGCTGGAACTGCTTCCATTTGATTTTTTCTTTGATACGCTGAGATGCTGCACAATGCATGGAGCTATTGGGCTACTTCACAATTGCCAACATAATGCATACTGTTCACTAAGCATGTAAGCCCACATGTGGTGTCTTCCTTTACTCTTCATACATATTTTATGAGCTGTTGGCACACAAACACAAAGGAGTCAATGAGAACACTGCTGATGCTTTCCTAAGTAGAGTATAGAAATATTTATGGGTCCATGTAACGAGCTTCATCATTTATTCAGCCATTTTAGGCACAAGACCCGAACTTAGAGAAAGTTGTACAGATAGATAGCTACATGTACACTGTAGGTATTAAAAACTGTCGTCTAAATTTTGATCATCATTTTGTAAATGTTCAAGTACAATTTTCTTCTTTTTTTCGCCACCAAATCAATATTTTGTAAGATACCATTTCTTCCAAGTTCATGAACATCAGAAGAGAATATAATTAAACTTGAATTTTGCAATTGTTACAGGTGCATACAGATAGAAAAATAATACTACCTTACTGCATGCCGACACCTCCTAGTATCTTGCTAAAATCAACCCAATGCCTACAAAAACGGAATGTGCCATGTATTACCTGGACTCTTATTGCAATTTTGCAGGTATAACCATTACCACCAACTCACAATTGTGGTCCTGTATCTGTAAGATAAATACAGCACTGAATGATAATTCAATCAAATATATTTGTATACTACACACACAAAAATTGGCAATGGTTCTTGACCATATATGGTAACCAAGATGGTCAGGCAACCATGGACAGTCCATCGCATTTTATCGCAAATTGAGGCAGTGCCTGCAGGGCGCAGACATGTTTGCAAATCATCGAAAGTAATAAGCCGACTGGTATTTTCACTCCTTGTACAATATGTATACACATCTGTTTTGTCTGCATTATTTGATAGAATTTGTTAAATTTTTGTCACGTTTAATCGAAATGGGAGATGGGCAGCTGTGGGGTGGGTGAGAGATTCAATAATCAATACTGCACAGGACAGGTGCATTTCTGGTGAACGGCTGGACAAAGTAATGTGGATCTTGTGGATCTATATCGCTTCACATTTCTGGAAACCGATATCTGTGCTATTTTGTGTGCGGTATCCTCTCTATGTATGCTCTGGCACTCTAATTCTGCGCAATGTTTAAAGTCACAGAGCTGTGTCACTATGCCTGTCGTTGACATTTGAACACCAAAAATAATGAATACAAAATGGTTGGGTGGCTCAGACAAGACTAGAAGTAAAAATGACTTGCAATTTCAATTTCATTTTCAACTGTGATCAGAAATTATTGAGTGCCTATACACTGTACAATGTACACTATATAGATTAATACCAATTTAATGTCAAAGTGCCACTAACAACTAAAACTAATTTTCAATCAAAAATGGATCAATTTTCTGTCTTTACATTGGGAATGACAACTGGAATATGACTGGATTTATATCACATTTCAAAGTACAGTAAAATAAATGTAGTATTGTACTGTTGAAAGGGTTGGCCAAAGTGGGAAATATTGGCGGTACATGTACATGTAAATACCGGTAAATATCGCCTTGATAATTTTTAAGGAAAATAGGAAAGAGTTAAAAAATGGAAATACATGGAAATACTACAAAATACACTACTTGAATAATTTTAGGTATTGCCCAGGTATTGTCCTAGTAATTTCTAGTATTTCCCTCAGTATACATCCTGAGCACTTCCCAGCATTTCCCAGTATTTCCATAGCCAACCCTGACTGTTGATAATCTGAAGAACACTTGTCAAGATCACATCAAATTATCAATATAGACAGTCCTTTAACCATATCTAAAACAATTTTTCTATTTCCATTTACAGTTGTGGGCTTACAGGTTTGAGGAAAGACCAAATGAGAAATATGCAACCTGGTACCCAGACTAATTAGGGAATAGGGGAATATCAAAGTCCTTGGTTCAACAGCCAACTCTGGCCTGTGTGTAGCAGTATTTCAACCAGTAAATTAACTGATAGCAGTTACAGATAAGGGTAATCCTTGTACAATGGCAAAGCTGAGATTAATTTGTAATTCACAAAATTAATGAGTCCTTCAATTCAGATCAGCTAGTATACAGATTATTTGAGTAACAGTCACACAGGAATGGTAAACTGGCTATAGCACACTCTATATTACAGCGATGCTAATAACTGTTATGGGACTATAAAACTGACAGTCAATGGACAGACCAACAGCAATCATAAACTGATAAATCAGGCAGTGTACGTTTAGTGGTATGGATCAGGTACATACATGTATCTTGTGTATACCATAATTGTTCATGATACAGGACACAATTTGCAATCAATTCATTCAATGTGTAATTTCAAAAGCATGCAGTATACATGTAGAATGTATAAAAAAAATGAAATTAACTTTCCCATACAGATCTGATATCAGGTACAGCAATGCACAAACTGGATTATATTTCGAATTTATCAAATCAGGTACTTGGTTAATTTAATTCACTTTATGGTAATTCAATTCAATTTAATTAATGTGCTTCCACTCTCCACACATTCAACTCATTATGCTAATTACACCAGTATGGAGTTTGATGAGGGAAAAGAATGCACACTTAATGGCATCGCTCTTGAAATGAAGGAACACAATTGAGTCATTATTTCAACATTAAATTGCTTAATAAAATGTTGAAATGATATCCCAAAAATTTCAACAAACTTTCAAGTTTATTACAATTATGACAAGATAATTTATTTTCCAGAAAACAGTTTACTCATAATGTATCATAAGTTATACCCATGGCTCAACAATGCATCTCTATGGCAATCATTAACGCATGGCACAAGCCACAATGAGATGCATAGTCAATGCTTTGACAGCACAGAAATTCCCCCTCTAGAAAGAACGGGTGCTCATTACCTCTACCACTATCACAAAATAATCATCATTTTCTCCATTTACCCATTATAATAATTCAATTAATTTATCAATTTATTTAATCATTTATTCAATATTTATTCACTATTTATTTATTTATTTATTTACTTATTTATTTATTTATCTACTTTATTCAATTTTCTTCTTTGAACTTAATTTTCTATTTTTTCCACTTTTTTTTGGGGGGGGGGAGTTCACTCATGTCAGTAATTTAGTACAACTAGATTCTGCCTTGCACACAAGAAAGTATACACTTAGACCATGCTACATGTATGAGGTATGTCATTTTTCACAGAAAATCACATTTGGAGTGTTGCATATTCAGTGTGTTCCACAACCTATAAGTGGACAAAATTTGACATACCAACTGCTGGGAAGCATAATTGGGAGCATTCCTGTCAACGGAGAAGTAGCAGTAATCAAATGAGAAGTGCTTGACCCTCTCTCTGTGATGATTGCCTTCCCATCCTTCAACCTGGTAGAGGAGAAGAAGAGAACAAAGACTTCGAGTGAGATGTCGTTTCCTCGCTTGTATTTATTCTTCATGATAAATTCAGCTTGACATTTTGGGGACTCAATTTGCGGAAGCTCACTTTCACTGTTTTGCTTATGTGTTGAACTGAGGGAGAGCACCAGACATGTTTTACCATTCATCATCAAGGTTTTTCTGCTGTGTGATCAATTGCCACAAATCAACTTGTCACAGAAATATTTCCTTCAAGGAATTTTTTCCTGAGATCTCATTTATTTCATTTTCTTTCATCTGGAGTAAATAGAATCATTGCAGCATAGATGATCACCTGATTTATGTCTCATCATAAAGCTTATGGGCAATAAGAATACATTCTTTAAGCAAAAAATATTACACTTACCATGTTAACCAAGATACATGTACTCTGACTTCAAATTGAATTGTTTAAATTACTCTGAAATTCAGTCTGCAAAATAGAGTACCATGACCCATGTGATTGCTACAAAATTCTTTGTGTTCACTCTTTCAGATGTAAATATTTCAGTTTCAAATATCAAATTCTCCACTTCACTATTTCATACAAATTGTAGTCTCACACGAATCAGTTTGGAACCCACAAAATATTTTCATCTACTGCGAAATTCTTAAATACCATTTGATATTTGCTCACTCCGCTGATGTATGGACCTAATTTAATTGGGACTTCTAGTTTGCCGCTCCAAGATGGTTTGTCACAAATGAGGCACACACTGGAGGACTTCAAGTGCCTTATAGCTCAGTCTCAGCGTGGAACGTTTGGTGTGATTGCTTTTTGGTGCTGTTAGGTTAATTTGATTGAGTCTAACAGAGGAATGTTATGTGCTGGGTTAAGACAGAATTCCATGAATTACACAGGGTAAGAATTGATCACTTACAAGAGAGAACAACCATTGCCGAGATGTGAAATTAGAAACATATTCAATACACGTAACATATATTTTTGTAATATGTTATAGTTACATGTAATTTAAGTTTTAGTTGCCACATTCAATGTTTATCAATTCTAATCATCTAATGTCATTTACATCACAATCAGAGTATCTATACACAACCTTCTTCATATAATTTTGATGTAACACAGAAAATAAGTATGAAAATTGAAGCTTTTGTCAGAATGCGGAATTCTCTAGCTTGGGTACAAATGCACTGCCAACTAAATAAATAAAGCAACATTAATGGAAGCATGAATTTTAAACAAATAAATCATAACTTATCAAAATACCTTTAAGTTTGTTACTCCAAGTACATTGTCTTGGAAATCATTCACAATAATGGTAGATTTAGTCTCCTCCTCTCTGTGAAAAGAAAAGAAAAACAAGAAAGAAAATGTCAAATTAAGTTAAATGGCCTACAAATATTGGTACTTAATCTCTAGATATATTATTGTGTACCTGCACCTCCTTGGAATTTAACACCACATGCAAGAAATCTTAAATATAAAATTTATGTTTTATTTGTATAAATCCTAAAATTATAGCCTACAGTATATGGTGAAAATTAATGCATGTGATACAAATTAATACCATTTATAACTATTGAACAAAATGCACAAAGAAAAAACAAGATCAATGAATGTTTTGGCAAAATAGCAAGTAGAATAAGTAAGTCAAATGAATTTAAAGGTATGGCATGATTGGGAGTAGTCCTCAACTTGGGGTAAAACTATTCTAGAATCAAGTAAACTATGCAAGGATT
>JZLH01S0084887.1:27900-38983 GCA_001188425.1 Eucidaris tribuloides | reverse complement strand
AATTCATAATTTGACTGTTACCTACAAAGGGAATACCCTGCTTTCAGTTTAGTTGAAACTACCTTTGATTACTTGAATTTTAAAGTAAAAATGTACTAAATGTTTTGTTCTTTTTCTTGTAGCATCTTCCAGAGAATTAATGAAATCATTGTCAAATCTGCTTGAAAAATGAAACATTCTGAGGATAAAGAGAGACTGTGATCCTGAAGCAGAGGACAGTAGCATGTAAGAAAAACTGGTTTTCCTTTTGTTTTGGGAATTGGGAGGGAATGTTTGTATTAAATTCAAATAGTTCAGATCATTCATAGGAAACTATGTAATGAATTATATTTGTACTGAAGAAATGTGTCTGCTTACAATACAATACTTCTTCGTTAATATCAATTTATTCCCAGATTAATGGAGTAAAAATAATCATATTTTTATGCATGATAGAATAACACAAAAAGAAATTCCATCTATGTCTATGTTCAAAATTGTGTTTATTACCAAAACTGAACAGCTTGAAATGCACAATTGATATTCTTTCTCTCATCAATGATGGTGTGTCATCCAAGTAAATTTTTTTTAATGCCACTCTCATGATTATATCTGATGTATATTGTTTTCCAGTGAACTTACAGACAGCAAATGAGAAGAGTAGCCTCAGAATTAATCAACTGCAGTTACTATGTAACGCAGAGTAAAGGGCTTCACTGGTTGAGAAAATAAACCTGTAAGTACCAGTGTACTTGTGTAAACACAGGGTGGAGTCGAGGCCAACCGTTCTGAGTCGCGAAACCACTGGAAAATATTTTTCCACAGACTTTGTACACATGGCTCTTTCCAAGGACAAGGTCAAGGCCAGTAAATTTATGCCTCAAGGCTGGCCTCGACTCCATCCTGTTAAAGACACTATATAACTTTGTGGAAGCCTTATTTTAAAAAAATGCTCAAACTTTGCTATCTGACTATCTGGTAGTGTTTGATAGACAAATAAACACCTAGAACACAAAACTTTAGAGAGTAATGCGTCACTCATAAAATATGTAAAAAATCAAAATCGGCACATAATTAAATCTCAGCTGATAGAAATTCTACTACAACAGCAGCCGTTTATACGATGCCTTTAAACAGACAGTTAACATTTTCTTAACCAAATCATGCATATATGATCATGCTATATTTCAGTAGCAGTAGATGGTGCTACCGCTTACACACATTAGAATCAGACATTTCAAGATAGTCTGGTACTGCTCACGATTGATTGGGCAATTTCGGGATTTCAAGAATGTCTTTCTAATTTCATAATTTTGCAAACATTTCTTGATGAGTATGCTGTCGTTATACCCTCCTCATTATCATTTGTAAATTAATAATGATAGAATATTCTTTGCATTTTTCATACATGTTAACCCGTTGCCTACGAGATTCTGAAAATCCCATAGAGGTAACACAGGACACATCCGTTCCGTAGCCACAGGTTAATATCTTAAAAGTATTACTCTCTTTCAATTTAAAAATAATATTATCATTTCATTGCCAGTAAAAGTTTAAACAAAGGTAAACAGAATCAGCTATTCAGTCGTGACTTCATAAGTTTATGATATAATTTCTTGTTGTGGTACAGGTAGGATCCTACTGGGCATTGTTTAATACTATAAAGCTGGGTGACTTTGAAAAAAGAGTGAGAGAGATGACAACTGTAAACGCTCTGTCAGCAAGGACACTTGTACACCCTGGAAAACTTGAAATGTGTTTCTACAAAAAAAAAAGAGTGTAAAACAAAATTTGTACAAAATACCAGAAACATTGACTTTATTTGTATTTACAAATTTTTGTTTCAGTAAGGGTGTATATCTTATAATGTAAATTTGTTTGTTTCATACAGAGAATAGCAGCCATCACTGTTACATTACAGCACAGCTTAGAGAAATCATTCAAAGAAGGTTTGGATGCAGGTGATGTGGATATCTTACGTCAGTGTCTGAGGACCTATGCTACTTGATAAATGAGGGATGCTGAAGCTCTGTTCAGATCATAGCTGTCAAACCACTACATGGACGAGTGATGATGACACACACACAGAGACACAGACACATACACACACACACATACACATATATATTTATAGGTATATGTATATATTTGAGGGTAATTTGGAGAAACCTTTGTTTGAAAGTTTGAAGAAATTAAAAAAATTTTTCATCAGGCGTTAGCTGGTAAGACTATAACTATTTCAAATATAGTCCTGAATATTTTACAGATTAAAACTATAATTATTATTACTATGAATTTTGCTTGTAACTTGTAACTCAGTTCATATGTTGATGTGCTTTGCATTTTATTATTCTGATGGATTTAATAAGTAGTCAGCTTGAAAGAAGTGATCTTTTTATTCACATGAGTCTTCCAATTCAATTGTGCACATATTTTTCAATTTAAAATTCAGTGGATATACGTTCCTGAATTGCTGACATATTTTTTGCTTTTCTGTTCACATAGTCATCAGTGAAAGTTTCTTCAGAATCACCCACAGGGGCTGAAAGGCATGTTTCAAGAATTCTAGATTATATCCCAAACACTGTGAACTGATACGGAAGGTCACATCGCCAGGTCAAAGGTGAGGAAAGTTATCTATCTTACTTGGTTTAAAAGACATCGTAAACAATGTTTCCAATTTAAAAAAAAAACGTGAGCTACATGACCCCACAGTGTCTCTGAAGGCATTCGTAAAAATTAATGATATATTAAAGAAGCTCTGAAAAATTGCAGTTCAAACAAATCATAAACTGCTTTTAAAAGTGAAAACTCATTGAGCAGTCATTCCACTTCCCCCCCCCCCCCCCATAGACTTGTGATATAACAGAATTTCTGACAATTTTTAGACATGTTTTGACAATTTTGAAATGGGGCTTCCACAATGTTATACAGTGTCTTTAAATAAACATCAACAAAATGCAACTTTTTGTAATTTCAGTACTGTCAGTACAAATACACGAAAGAGACACTACAATTTGAGATTGCTACAGATCAAAATGTAAACAATTCTAGGGGGGGGGAAATGAAGAAGACAAGATTAGTAATTTTGGTACAGCCAGTAAGAAACTGATCTTGTAATCTCTTGTACTTGACATTTTTTTACAGTATCATATTTTGTGGCACATAAAAGTTAAAAAACACAAAGACCGTATATTCCAAGATGATGTGTCCAAATCGTAGCTCACAAATAAAGCTCTAATCACTTTACTTGAAAAGTAAGATTTATATTTGAATTTTTTAAAATTTTGAGTTTAGTGACATGAGTGTATAATGGGACATTTTCTTCTGGTTTGGGGTTAAATTGTCTGTAAAAAATGACCTGGAAATTTTGCTATTTCATTTAGCCAAACCACTTGAAAGTTCATGCCTATATATGTCATCATATGCTCTCCATAATATATTGGTTATCAATAATAGTAATCTAACCTTATTGGCAAAAAATTCTGGTCCATTAAAAGTATGTTCATTGAATCTACTTGTTTTATGATTTTTTGAAAGATTAAATTTATTTTGTGTGAAAACCCATGTGTTGGTGACAGATGTTTTAGTCATTTTGTAAAGTAAACTTGAAATCAATGTTTGTAAAATTCATTTAGAAACACCTTATTACATCGGCATGAGGCAAATATGAACGTAGCAGAACATGGGGGGGGCATTATGATCAATATATACACAGTGAACTGGGAGTGGGGACTGGAATCTTTTTTTGAGGGGGGTAGACAAGTGTGTTCACACTTAAGCAACTTGCCATATTTTAGACCTCACAGACTTGGCAATATGTAGTATGTAATGTGGCATTTTTACACACATAAAAAATAATTTGTCTGCTGATTGTAACACTGCTGAGTTTAGTACAGGAAATATAGACATAGGATGAGGTGGGGATTAAATTGGCTGCATCTGTTCTCTAGCTTTCATTCAACAGAGGAAAACAAATGTTCAGTAGGTAGTATTAACTTACAAACATCTATTCATTATATTTCTTTCCATCTCATCATATTTCCTTTATTGTCATGCCTAATTTAATTGTATAGACTCGTAACATAAAGTACTGATTGCAGATGCGAATTTGTCAATTTATTTCTGCAGTTCAAGTGTCAAGAGGTGGTCAGGGGTTACGACTTCCCAGTGAATGCCCGTGTGCCAGAAATTGCCAGCAGTTTGGAGACAAGAACACATTCCATCTTGCCCCGTGAATCCAGATATTCCATCAGGTAAGATATGCATCATTCTAATAAAATATAAGCAGCTAATATTGATAAATATTTTGTAGATGTCAGTGATTTTTTTTCTGCAGAGTTTGAACAAGACACATGAAGGTTTGGAAAAAGTTCTGTAATATGGGAAAATTAAATTTTGAGTTTGATGCATACATTTCATGTACATTGGCATATCATCACAAAGTATGACAAAGCTATACTGTTAATGTTTATGACGTTAATTTGTGTAATTGATTGTCAATTTGAATTTATTTTGCTGAAATATATTTGGTGCTTGCATACGCTTATGAGATGTATTCATATTCACTAAGTTCAGACTAAGAAAAGAATATAACTACTGTCTGGGCCATTCTTGTCACGTGTGTACCAAAAATACTACAAATTGCTACAAAAATGTCATGTAATTCCAAAGGCTTGCAGGTACATTGTTTGAAAGTAAATATATCTTAATATTGTCAATAGTGATCAAGTGAAAATATTTAATGTTATTGTTAATCATACCTATTTAGGGTCAAGTGTCAAATAAGTTTTGTCACCGTGTGACTTCACACGGAAGATATTTTCATAACTTAGATTTAACTTGCAAACTCTGTGAATGTCAAACTCTACAATGTTTGTAATGCGGCAGACTTTCATTATAGTGTAGTAAGTAGAAATGGACAATAATTATTATTTATCTCTCACAAGTATTTTTTAATGTATTTCATTTATGTGATGAAGTGTCGTCACGTGTGTGACATTTGGGTTGTCACGTGTGTGACATGTATATGTATAGCATACATATACATCATGGTAATTGGCCAAAAGACATTTGTGGGAAACCACTCGAGCTACAGGCCTGAAATTTAATCCATTATGCCCCTTATATTTCCCCACAAATGATTAGATTTCTTATATGGCTGCCTCATACTTTTTTCAAATAATTTTTTTGACATTTTACTAATTTTTGAACCCAAAGATAAAATGCACACCCTGTACAATCTACATTTCATAATGTATTGAAATTATGGATATTTTTCTCTTCAAAAATACCCACCTGTTCATATCAATACATTTTCAATACCAAAAATGCAATATGCATACATTAGTTGTTGCTATGTCGGCAAGCCTCCTGCAGCTGTCAGGTTGCTAAGAGACAACCTTGTCGAACAAATGGCATGCATACATTTTGCATTTATCATGAAACTGTTCTACAGGCAACACATGCCCTAGTCTGGCTTCCAGACATTTACATGTACTTAACCTGTCTGTTTTATTGATAAGGAAACTACTGTCTTCAGTCAATGCTTTGAATAATACCAGAGTCTTGATTTAAGGCAAAGTAAGTATCTCTGAAGGTAAAACAGTCAGAGAGTAAGTGTTCTATGGAGGCCAAAAAGTTGCATGGTCTAGAACTGAGACTACATATGCCTGTAGCTCTCTGCAACATACCCAAACAAACAAGATATGACAACATCGTCACGTGTGGACCAATTAATTTGCTCGTTATTAATTAAGAACTGGCAATTATGGTACTAATATTTGGTTGTAAAGTAAGACAGTACCCAAACTAGCTTTGACACAAAAACAAATATTATCAAGACAGTAGTTTTCTGCTGGAAAAACTTATGCATGTTTTCCCTGTCACGTGGTGACATTTAAAGTTGATTAATTTGTTTTGTTAATTATCCATTAATGAATGAATAAAAACTATTCTCTTTAGGTGGTATTAGTTTGAATGGGTGTGACAGCATATGACCACATCAATCTTCAGAAGAAAGTATTACACTCACCTTTTTACAATCTATTTAAGACGAAAAATGCTTCAATATTTACATTATAACACATTGTTATTTAAATTACAGTTAGCATAAATATGGACTTTTTTCAAAGAAAAAATATCATTCAAGTAACTTTGGATTATGCTTTGCATGAATATGCAACTGAAAATTTCAAAGAACACAAACTCATCTTTTTGACAATTGTTTCACTTTTCAAAGAATGGCCCTGCTGTATTGATAATCATAGTTTTTGTATAGCTGATACATTATGAAACGGTTATGGTTAATGCCATGCTGGTGCTTGTAATTTTTCACTGGGCCTGGAATAATTTTCATCCGGAGACATGTAATTGAATGGCAACACACCATCCAACTTATGGCTTGCCTTCTGTACTGAACTTATAGCAACCTAACAATATATTTTCTCTGTGAAGGCTAACTACAAGTTTATGCTGTTGCATTTGCAGAAATACCTACTTACCCATGATTTTGTTGAGGGATTTGAGCGTCAGTGTGGCACACAGGCTAGCGTTCGTAGATTGAGGGCGCACCCCAGTTATAGTGCCTTTATGACAAAGTGGAGTCTACCAGTCTACTTTCAACTCAGGTGGGTGTGTCCTCAAAGATTGGTAGTGTGAATCTGAAGCTGACATTCTGAAGTTGTTTATCCATGTGTAACTTAAAAAATATTTGTTGAAATATGAAAGAGTTATCAGTAAGCAGCCACGATGTAGCTGTGCATTGTTTATTTGTGTCCCTAGGATGTTGGCTGTTATTTAGGTGTCAAAGGATTTGCTGTTTCTTTTTCTTTTAATGTAGAGTAAAACCTATAACCACATTTCAGGTTACCTATATTACTCTTGTATGAATACCCAAGACTTTCAATGTCAAATAATGTGCTCATTTGTTCATATGTCTGTGTGTGTGTTATACATACAAGTCTAATGAATTTGTCTTGTTCAATTTAAAAGTTTTATTAATTTTTATATCCGTCATTGTCAGTTTCTTGACAAATGGTTGGTCGATTGAGCATCATGTGATTGATGATATTCCAACTAGATCCATGGAGGTGTCAACCTTATGACAACAAAATAGTGCATTCCACATAACCTCGGGCTCGTCATAGTTGCAACCAGAGAGAGTACCGACAGTACATATTTGTATACTGTATTTTTCAAGTACTACCATTGAAACACTGGTCTCATGTCCATCATTTCTTTCAGGTTTCAGGAGATTGCTGGTCACCTTGAAACAGCCCTGATGACCCCATTTAATTCTACGCCAGGTGTGTACATTTCTACAAATTCTAATACATAAGAGAAAAGAAAAACAAATCAAAATATAATATTTGGGGAATATGTGGTGTTTCATGCAGGCTAACCACTCAGTGATGTGGTATGGTTTTGTCTGCCACTACCCCTATTTCAGATATAGTTTTGAGACAAGTTCATTTTTCAGAATTCTTGCAATATCTGTGCAGTGTTTTAAATTGAATAAATGTATTTACTGGAAACAAATAGGCTTACAAGTATTTATAATTGAGTACATTGCTAATTAAATCAAACTACTCAAACTTTGGTGTATAAGAACAGAAGTAATTTAGTTTTCCTTAAATGGTAATGATTCTGAGCTAAATACTGAACTCATTTATTGCTGATATTGATTGAAGGAATTATTGATTGATTGATTGGTTGATTGGTCGATTGATTGATTGATTGATTGATTGATTGATTGATTGATTGATTGATTGATTGATTGATTGATTGATTGATTGATTGATTGATTGATTGATTGATTGATTGATTGATTGATTGATTGATTGGATTGAGTAAGTGGTTTGTTTTTCCTCCATTCCAGACGGTTCCCATCTGAAACTGTCAGCCAGTCTGGTGCTATGGGAGTGTTTACAGCACTGTTGGCTGGACAATGTGTTCCTGACCCCATTGTGTCATCGCTTCTGGAAGCTCACCCTCCAACTGCTATCACGGTTTGCTGTATGGGTGGATGAAGTGCATCAAACGGAGGTGAGAAAATGACATGAATAGAGATAATGCCATGACCAGTTTCAAGAATTCCAGTTCCAATGAAGTGGTACATTTCATGGACTTGATTGATTTTGTAAATAACAATTGATAACAAATTATAAACATAAAAAATAGATGAATGTGATGATGGTAATGATAATATAAACAAGAGGTGCATTGTGTGAAATATAGGTCACTTTCCGTAGTAAAAGCCCTGTAATGGTAGTGTGGTATATGATTTGCATGGTTTATTTTAGAGGGTCAAAACAACAGAAGCAAACATGTGGCATAAGGGATCACTTGTGTGGAATTTTCAGACTCGGAACAGTCTGAAAAGTCTGAGAAGCAGGCTATTACAGATATACAATACTTTTTAGGATGGTCTGTGCCAGGTGTAAGTCATACTTCAGCATTTGCTTGTAGAGAAGTCCACTAAGATACAAAACAAATATTGGACTAAAACCTCCCACCAGCAAATAAATAAATACATAAAAAATGCATATCTCTTTATTATACTCTTCCCAAAAAGTAGCATAAAGCTTCCTGTGCCTCTTGCACCTGCACTACTGCACACCATGCCGACCGTTCAAATTGCTAACTTGACAGCAGTTTTATTTTTGCGATGGTTAACTTTTTCACACCAGTGTTCAAGGTCATCAAAATCCGAACAACTTTGCTGGTGAAAATTAATTCGTTAAGTTCCATCGTAGGCATACCCAGGATTTTCTAAAGGGGGGTGTTTGTTCCACGGCCAAACCACAGCCAAACACCCAGACAGCAAGCAAGAAACATCCTCAGGTTTGACCAGAAGCTGTTCTATGAACAAACAATGGCTAGATGGGAACTTATTTTGGTTAAATAGGGAAGTGAAAAGCAAAAAAAAAAAAACACACACACATCCTTTTCCCAAAGAGGTGTGTTTTTTTCTCAGGAACCCTCAAAATTGGGGTGTTTTCAGGAAATGGGTGTTATCCCCTTTTTGCAAAAAGGGAGTGTTTGAACACCCAAAAATGGCACTTGTATGAGCTCCATTACACCACATAATTAGCATTGTATATTTATTCAGAAAATGTCTCATTTGCATTACTTTTTATGAAGGGTATATTTACACAGTTATAGACACCTGCTCAAAACTTTGAATATATTTCAATTAATTTTCCATTTAGATTACTGAAGAGGGTAGGAAAGCAGCTGAAGAGAGGAGACAGTCATTGAAGACAGAACCTGGTCCAGAAGGGGAAGGGGACCAAGTTCCCACCACCACTCCTGCTGGTCCCCCTCCCGTCACCCTGGCACAGCTTGTCCAGCTGGTAGCGGACATCGATGGAGTGTCATCACAGGTGTGTAGTAGAACAACAAATCATTTCTTCAACAACAACAAAATTATTCATATAAATTTCCACTTTGTTATTTCAGTGTATCTTTCACTAATATTAAAAAATGTTTAGAGAGTGTGTACTGTACTGATAAATGCTCAATTTTTTGCATTCACAGAAAATGAAGTTTGGGTAAAAATGAACCAAAACCCACCAAGGAATTGCCATATTTCAAATTCTTTTCCTCGTGTATTTGGACATTTATTTGTACTTCAAACTATTAACTATAGACAAATAGCTAATATAACACATATATTGCTGAATGGCATTATTAAATATTAGTCACACAGATAGGATACTTTTGTAATGTCAATTTCACGACTTCATGACATATTTGATGTTCAATGGATTTTTATACAAAATGGCAAGATAAATTTGTGCAAATTAATAGATTGCAGTAGAAAATTGTATTATTTGAAAATGCAGCTATACTAAATGTAAATTAAGTCACAGGATAAGTTGCTATATTTCAAATGGAATTGATAGTAACTGAATTTTGATATTTGACATCTGTTGCATTCACACAGTTACCACAGTTTTTTGAAGACTTCATCAAGCCCAAGGTAGCCCTTGTCAACTGCACTGACTTCACTGTATTGCAAGGTAAGATGATTTCTCATTATGAGATGAATATTTTACTGGAGCAGTAAATGTGTAATTCTCATGTGAATACTGTGGAGTTGTAAAAAAAAACCACATCTCAGACACTTTCAGTTTTCATAGTGATTTTGTGTCAGTTGTAGAGACAGTTGTAACTATGAAATGTACATAAGTATGGAATATTTTGTTTTATTGAATTGTAAAAATGGCATTCTTGTAAAGCAATATGACATTTTATATCACAATGTTCGTGCATTTATGTACACTTGATCTCCTGAGTTTCAGTTTCATCTGACCATAATCAAAAAGTACAAGTCAACATTTTAGAGATTGGGGGATATCTTGCTGAATCCGAGATGTAAAAAGGACATGTGAAAAACTACACACTTTTTGTCTGTTATTATCCCATTAGCCATTTTCTTTCTTCAGAAATGCAGGTTTTGTTCATAATCTGTGATGCTGAAATGATATAGCACACACATATTTTCTGTAACCTTCAACTTGTGTTTATCAGGGATCTATTATATAAAACTTTAACCAGAGAAAAACTTTGGTTATTTTAACCAGAGTTTGTTTCCTATGGAAAAATAAAATGAATAGTACAATCTTGCTAACTGGAGTTGTCATATTTGACCAGAAAAACAAAAAAATCTCTGGTTAAAGTTTTATGCAATAGGTCCCTGCTGTGATCAATGTCATCAAGTAGATTTCATCTTCTCTATATAGATGGTATTGCTGATGGTGCTTCATCCATTAGGACCCACCTCACACCCATTGGCCAGCATATCGTGCAGGAGGTGTGTTCACTCTGTGCCGTTCACCTCAAAGGAGCCAATGACATTCCACGACTCTACAGAAGGACCAACCGTGAGGTAGGTGTTGTCTTTCATAATTTAAGGATTTTATATTACTATTTCTGTAGAAAAATAAGAAAGAATGGCCAGAATCTTCCTCAATAAATAACAGAGTTTTTGTAGGCATCTACAGGCATGTTCTTCAAAAGGTTACATTCTTTTTTGATCAAATTAAGGATTTTTAAAGAAATTAGGTAGTTTATATGTAATTATGCATTAGCTGTCATA
>JZLH01S0084887.1:11309-22031 GCA_001188425.1 Eucidaris tribuloides | reverse complement strand
TGTATACCTGTTTAAAATGAATACAAATGCAATAAAATCATAAAAATAAGCCTCATGAATTCCCCGTTTGAAGCAAATTGTGAAAATAATGCACACAAAATATATGGCCCATACAGTATCATATTGGTAATTGAACGTTTGAGATTGCAACTGCTGTCAAGGACATCTTGTTCTGGACTTTGCCAATTATGTGGAAAAATACCTTGGATATATATTCGATTAAATGATTGTCTAATAAACTCATTGTATTACAATGAATCTGAGAATGCATTTTCTTTTGTGTTCTTTCTTTCTTACTGAAAGTGTGTGACTTCAATGTTTTGATAACTGACATTAATCAGTCATGTATTATTACATGTATCACCACAACAGGTGGTGGTGATCACTTAAGTTTATCTGAAAAATAACAGTACATCTAAGTTATGTATACCCACAATATTTAATGTAATTTTAACATCATTGGTCATAATCAATGGGTACTTCAATCCTGAAAACTAGTGTTACTATGTAAACCTATAAAAGGGACTTTGCCAAAACACAAAGGGTCCTTGGTAAATTCTGTGACACATTCAAGAACCACAGATACAACTGTGATTTAACAACCACAATATCAGACATACTTTACCATTGCTTAAAGTCGTAAACAATAATTCAGTAATGTGACAAAAAAGGGTGTATTCCCATCTTACAAATACTAAATTTAAATTCATGTCTCACATTTTATTTAATCTTTTTGGTCAAGTAAATCCAAATAAAACTCATACAAATCAAAGAATATTTACATGATTGGACAGAGCAGTGCAGAAGTCCATGGAAGCAGTCACATACCTTGATATAATCTATCCTCTACCTCCCAACCAGTACAAATTTGTAAAAATTTAGCAAGAGATTTGGACACATATTGCATTGAAGATCAAAAATATATACTGTACACTAGTACAGTGTACTTATTTCATAATATACATATATTTCAGGAATGAAAGGCTTTATCTCCGTCCATACATCATTTCTCTTTCGAACTGCTCTGCAGTCAGTGTGCCATGAATACGCTCACAGTTCGGATTGAAGACAGAGTAGGCACTCTTTTCCCCTGGCACTTTTGGCCTGTCACTCCTCATGTTGGCATATATGACGTAGAATCCAGTAATTATGACATAGATGGCTCCAAATCCAGTACAAATGAAGAGTCCAAACAGTGATATCCAAAGAGTGAATTTAATTGAAAGATGAAGCCTGTTGTTGTTCTGGACGAGTCTTGCTAAAAAGCCGTGTTGCGATAACATGAAAGGAGGCCTGTGTTCAACTGCAGGTGTTGGCTGTAAAATGGAGCATTGGAAATGAATTATACATGTACTTGGTAAACACAGACAAAAAGGAAAATTAAAGTTATACAAAAAATATGAATCATGTCATATCCAGTTTAGTTGTAATGGGCTTCATGACAGTTATAGGAACAGCACATGACAATGTCAAGCATAGCCTGTCACTTTAAATTCATGACTTCAAAATTACGAGTCACTTGGCAATATGCATTGTAAACAAGCAATACTGGGTATATCTGTCAAGTTTATACAGAATGTCAATGCCAGTGAGGTTACAATAGGCATACTGTCATAAATGTCACACTGATTCAATTTATTCCCAGCTTAATATATTAACCATGAAGGGATTGTGCATTTTTGATTTGGAATGAATTAAAATTCTAAGCATGAACCAAATTTCTATACAATAATGTGCAATAAAGACTTGAAAGGAGAATTATCATTTCCAGATTTCAGCTCAAGAAACTACATGTATTACTAAATGAATACATTTCATGCACAAAATCCAATTGACCTTGAAAGCTTTGCTGGAAAATTCAGGTGGTATAATTATTTTAGTTTATATGACACTTAAATAGATCCTTGTCATTTGATTGGTTGATTGATATTGATCATTTGTCCCATTATACCATTACCTCATCATTCGTGCAATGTTGGGCGGTTTGTTGGCTCCATTCCCAGTGCAATCTTGGATCCATACGATTTGCTCCATTTATTTGCATGCACGCCGAAACCCTGGCACTACGTACGTAAAATCGCTTGCGTTTGCAGTGGCATGCACAATCAAGCATTGACAGATTGTGGATCTATTTTACAGTGTCATATAAAACAAATAATTTTTTCATTCGTGCAATGGATAGAATGTTTCGTGAGGTAAAAGATGAAATGCTCCATTCAACTCGGCTGCACCTCGTTGAGTGGATATTTTCATCTTTCACCTCTCATGAAATATTCAATCCATTGCACTCATAAACATTCATTATTTGTATAATCATACATATCATTACATACTTCAACATCATCATTATCATCCCCATCACCGCCATTATCATCCTTGGAATCAGATTTGGCAGAGGTCCTGCTTTCTTCTGGTCCTGCAGAATGACTCTTCCTGAACCATCCACTGCCGACTGACGTCTTGTTTTCCTTTGCTTTTCGGGCTCGATAAGCTGCTAACTGATCCTCCATATCACCTGTTTAATTGTGTCACAAGATATTCAATATGTACATTGCAAGTAACGTGTGATAAGGTTGTTCTTGTTATCATTCGCTTGGTGTACATTGGGTCATTGTGTACTCACTGCCACGTTCCAAGTTCCACGTATAGTAGCGGCTTTGTAGTTAGCAGCCGAGCCGTAGCATCTCACCCAATGTTGTTGTTGTGTGTACTTCCGTATATTAAAATAAGATGGGTTTCAGTGATTTCTTTCCATAATGAATCCAAAATACCGCTAAATGCAAAGAGTGATACAAAAATATACAGATTTTAAAAACAGGATATATATTTTCTGTGATGTGATGTTTCAGAAATAATCATTTGCTATTTTGTATTTTAAATGTAACACCAATATTGATTGAGCCTAACATGTCAGCTCCCAGTGTGTGACTTTTTGGAAGAAGACAGGCCAAATAGGATGTCTGGCTTCGTTTCTGTCCATCTAGGTATGTGTGCCGAGAGACTAATCGGTAGGATTATCAGATTCGAGAACCTGTATTAATTTAAGAGTGTTATGAGTATTATAACTACTTTTTACAATAGTGAAAACTGAAAGCAAAGTTGTGTGTACCACCAATGTCACGTCACGAGTAACACGGGCGACGTACTTGCCATGCTTGCCATGTGCTACGGTACGCACGTGCGGTCAGTTGGGGAGCCAGCGCAGAGGGGGTCACGGTCAGCCCATTCACTGTTCACGGGAGCGGCGCCGATATAGCTTGTCTCTGCTCTGTGTGCGATTCTTGTACAAAGCCAGAAATTACACTTCTATTATGAAATGATTTCACTTCAGCTTGGATATTTCTGCATGATTATTTTCTTCAGTTCACTCCGGCATGCATGTGCGTGTGACGGTGTGGTTCAAAACAGTTTTGTTTCTGGAATAAAAAAAAATTCTTACGTTCAGACCTAAGTTTCATTAGCGTAGCCAAAGGGGGGGCAGAGGGGGCAGTTGCCCCCCCCCCCCAATAATGCTTTTTCGGAATTTCGTCGGTACACCGCGAGACGACAAAAAATAATTTTGTACCGACGAAATATCTCAAAAGACAACAGAAATATGAAAGAAATTGCATTTTTTAATGTAAAATCTTTTTTTTTTTCAAGCTCCGTCGGCTCGATATAATTTCTATGTAAGATTTTTTTCGGTAACCAGGCAAACCGTCTTGTCATGAGTATGATTGATAACACCCCGGGGATGACACTTGGTACAGTCAACTTGAGTCAAATGTATATACGTCAAAAACGTTCCAAATCAACCGACCCGAGCATAATGATGTACCGACAAAATGCTTACAGGCCTACAACATTAAACAGTTAAAAGATTCAACATTTCAGCAACGTGTACATTTAGGAAAACATCTTTGGAAAAGAGAATAGATCGCTATTTCATACTGGGGCACACTAGCTCCACCATGTAAAGTGGATGGAAATATTTTGCCCGTTCCTCGTTCGCCAGCCAAACCAAAAGCCACAAATGTTCTTCCCAAGCAATGTTGAATAACAAAACTTGTTGCATGATTATACTTGTGTGTTCCTATTAAATTAAAGTACTGCTGTGTACTGATATCAATAACATCAGAACACCAGAAGGCTTCGTTACGGTTGTAGAAATTCAACTTTCTTTGACTTGAAAATCTATTAATGTCTGAAGTGCTCGTTCGCTTCGCTCACTCGCGCATACATTACCATTATTAGTCGAAGAAGCATCTTATATTTGCATCAGTAGCGGAGGGGTGGCCGTTAGGAGGTTTACCCCCGCCCCCTTGAGTTGCCAAGTGAAAAATTCGTCTGATCTTATGTTAGTAGATGTCAGGAAAAACAAAATGAGCCTATTGCAAAATTTGTTTAAAAAACAGTATCAAACGTACGCAATCTTGTAATTTTCATATATAAAATTCTCAAATTTTGGCGCGCTTTGCGTGCAAACATATACAGTTTTCAAATTTCATCGTGCTTCGCTCAAAAACAAACACATTTTGAAAATTTTCGGCGCGCTTTGCGCGCACACAGAAAATTCTGAAAATTTCGGCGCGCTTTGCCCGCACACATAGACAATTCTAATATTTTCGGTGCGCTTCGTGCGCAAACATAGGCAATTTTTTTAATTTCTCCCATCACCATTCACTCAAAACAAACCTTACAAAAACGCTAGACCCGCCCCTGTGTATTATTCACTGTCATCGTAAATCATTAAACTGTTATCATTACACAACACAAAAATGTTGGTACGTCGGGAGTTTGTCGGTACATTCGGGTGCCTTGCCCCCCCCCCCCCCCCATGGCAAAAAGCTGGCTACGCTACTGCTAAGTTTATTTTGTAGCCAATGGCAAGGATTTTTTTCCTCGACACTAAACTCATCGGCATCTCATCAGAATATACCTGTGATGGCTTCTGTACGCACTACGCCTTCTTAGCAAATACTAATAGCAGTGCCAGTGGCCGATGTTTGACCCTGTAGATCATTCCTGCTAGTCAAAGTGGCGCTAGTGCATTAACGCATCCAAGCCCAACAGCAATTTTCTAGGTTTATTCCGTCAGTTGATACGTTGACGGAATAAACCGCACACGCTGAAGTCGGCAACCTAAAATAATACCCCTGCCACAACCCTAACCCTAACCCTAACCCTAATTTCCCTTGAAAATGATTAATTTACGGTAGTTAAACATGCTGTGATTTGTTTACCCTACATGAATCATTATATGTGGGACTACGTGGATGCGTTAATGCACTAGCGCCGTCAAAGTTTATAGCCTAGCTAAACAAAGTAACCTTGTGAAATGTGAAACCAACTGGAACTGTACAGGGCAAAATACACGGGGGTGCAGGGCAATTTTGCCCCTGATAGTGATATGGCAAAAGAGCCCCCGAAATATGTAAAACTAGAGCCCGATTGCCATATGGATTCAATACAAAAGAATATCTGGACAGCACCAAAAAGAAAACAGGAAAACGAAAAGTACCTCCCAAATCGGAAATGTTATTTTTTTTCCTGGAATTGTAACTCTTCACTTGTTCTTTTTATTCAAAGGACAAACACATAACCATTGCCAGACATTTTGAGTGGTGGGGTGTAGGTGCCAGATGCCTTAGGTTCGAGGACCCTGCTTTTCCCAGCTAGGCTAGCTTAGCTGGGAAAAGTAACCTTGTAAACTACTGGGAACTTGTTTGTTGTGTTGAAAGGGCAACTAATTAAAATGAATTACCATTGCCAGATTTTCAAGTGGTGGGGGAAGCCACCAGACACCACGAGAGACATCCCCACCACCAGCCCCACCCCCACCACCACTATCACCACCACCAACATGGTCCATCGTTGAAAGAGACTCATATTGTAACATACAATAGGGAAAATTTGTAAAGCACATGTCCGTAGCATTAAATCCTGGTTAACCCTAAGTTTGCTCTCAATGCATTTGCTTGCAAGTAAGGAAAGACAAAAAAATGTGTTAATTGCTTTTTGTCAACAATCAAATCGCCACACAAAGCCCTCTCCTCGAATAAGTACATTGGACTTGTTGATGAGGTAAGAATTGATTCAAACAGTTTGAAATAAATTTATACATATATGTGAAGATGTTGATATGCATGTTATTATATTGTATAACTATAATGAGTAATAAGAGTTTGTATACTTACAAAAGTCAAAAGCACATTTCAAAGATATTCATTTTACAAAAATCAAGTAGACAAAGTGCAATTAGAAATCTAGTTTGTAGGAGATTGGAGATTTTCATCCAACGGCATGCTGTCCTAGACATTTCACGATCATTTCATGTGATAGAAGAGTAAGAGGTTGTCAAGACACTAATTTCTGAATGTTGTGAGTTATTTGTAATACTGTTAAATTATTTCTTCATTTCAAGCTTATGCTTTGTGCATGATAAAATAAATTGAGTAGAAATCATATAGTTGCCAATAAAAAATGATAGGTATAGGATTAGTAATTTCTTTTCTAAACTGCTGTCTCCCAAAACAAGGTCCACTGTACACTATTGCTCCTGGACAAGTATTTACATGTATGTGCAGTTGTTCCCATTTTCCTGAGTCTGAATAGAAAATGAAATGAAAAAAAAATCAACTTGTATTTGGGAAGAATGTGATTCAAGATTCTGAATTGGGTAGCTATTTTTAGGTGACAATCATCATGTGGCTCTCTTTAATTATTTCCTTAAAATTTGCCATTCTTCAAAAGAGTGGAGGCCTGTGTGAAAAATTTACACATCCTAGCACTGAATGGCATTTTTAATAATCTGTTTTCATTATACTGTTTAATCTTCCAGTTTGAAAAGCGGCAACTTCAGATATGGATGACGGAGAAGAGCTGATGTCTTCAGATGAGGACAATCAGGGATGGGGAGCTTTAGATTCAGAAACTTTGTGCATGACTGAAAAACCAGTGAATGCTGGAACTCAATCACGTGTCCTTAATAAATTGTTTTCATTGATCAAATCTCTGGTTATAAAACATAACTAACTCGAAAAGGTAATCAATTGTTTTATGTTTGATCAAATTAGTTCAGTAACATTAAAAATGAAAAAAAAAAGAATGAATGTCATGCAAATAGATGAAAATGAGCAAAGGTTTTGACTAAATTATGTGGACTTTTAGTGCCTGTAAATGAGGCTGAGTAAATATTTCATATCAATAAAGATTTACCTTTGGAATGTTTACATAGTTTTCTTACCTTTTATGAAGTCAAATTTATCTAATTAACAAATGACACACAAATGTATGTAATGTACATATAAGATATTTCATGATTTCATCCAAAATAACTAAATTTTTCGATTTTTAGCAATACGGTGAAGTCGTCTTATATTGCTTCATCTGTGATGAGTCCAACAGTGGCAGACAGAAGATTGAAAACAATTACTGACAAGATATGGTCTAGCCTAAAACGTGTTGCTTCTTCATGGGAGAAGATGTTAACCGACAAATACTCTAGTGCCACACAACATATATCAAATGAAAGTGACTGTGACCGCTCTCGAAGATATCACCCTTCTTGTCTCAGAAAATTTACAGCAGTCAAACGTACCAAGGAAACCAAGATACCAGTTGACGATGAGACATCCTCTTAAGGAACAGGTGTCAAAACCAGACGGAGCAGTGTCGTGCCAAAATCTGATGTACATGGCTTGATGAAAGGAACTTGTATTTTCTGTGGGAAAAGCAGGAAGAAAAAATCAGGGAAAGAGGAACCAAGAGTGAAGATAGCCACTATTGCTGGGTGTGAGAACCTCGCTCAGAGAGCTGAACGGTCAAAAAACAAGCGCATCAAAAGTCTCATTCGCACTGGAGTTGATTTGATTGCCAAAGAGGCCGAGTATCACAAATCCTGCCGTGTTTCGTTCTTGAAGGAGACAGAGGTTTGTGATGATGAAGTAGGGAGCTCTAAGTTGTATCACAAGGAAGCCTTCAAGTCTGTAGTCTCGTACATCCAGGACTGGCTGATCGATCGGGAATTATCCCTGGTAGAGGGCGATCTGCTGAACAGTTGTAAAAATGAGTATGTCACTGCTGGAGGCAAAAAGGAAGATGTCAGTACCTACACTGCCCAAAATTTAATGAGCAAAGTGATAAAACACTTTGGAGACAAAACTGAAGTAAGATGGTATAATGAAAGGGTAGGAAATGTGTTTTTTAGTTCTGAATTGTGTGAAGATGATGCCATGAATAACCTGGAAGATAACATGGTCATAGAAGAGGAAAACGAGTTACAGTGGGTCTCTCGACATCTTAGATATCAAATCTTAAAGCTGCCAAAGATGGAAATACCAAATCCTTCCACACTTGTAAATCTGAAAGAAACGGCTCCAGACATACCACCACAGTTGGATTTGTTCTTTAGAACCCTCCTTGGTGGCACATCATCAATGTTTGGTAGCAGTAATGATGAAAGCAATGAAGAACTAGAGGAAAAAGTGACTTCCATGTCATTAGATGTCATTTTCAATGTCACTCATGGAAGTGTTAACCCTGATTAGCCTGGGTTATTTTGAAACTGCATAGCCTTGGGGGTCGGCTGATTTGGACCCCCCCCCCCCTCCCTTCAGATCTCGGCTGTGGATCACGCACTCGCTGCACAAATTTTTGTGTGCATAGGGCCAGATATAATCTACAAGACTGTATAGTTAGATTTTAAAAAAATATATATATTTTCTATTTTCGAAATAAATAATTATGCAGATTTATGCAAACAATTATATTCTCACCTACAACTTACTGTAAATAGCCTCTAGAATGCTAATTTTGGTGAAAATATTCTTTTGACATTTCTAACAACTATCTAACAAAAATGGCCATATCAGAATTAACTTCTTATGTATTTTTTTTGTATGTTTCTTTGTTTTTTCTACTTTCTGTTTTTGATGTTTTTTGTGCAAAATTTGTCACAGCCATTTTTTTAAAGCAAAATCATAATAAAGTAACTTATTTGCAACCAGTGAAAGAAAAATACCCATATTTATATTAATTGAAAAAAAAAGCAATTTGCCTTGATTTATACACAAAATCACATTTTTAAACAGATTTGGAGCTGACATGCCTATATGAAATGTCGCAAAGCGTCTTAATGGTATGTCTGATTTTCATAAAAATGGTCTCAAAAGATGCGTTAGACTTGAAAGTAACGGGTCAGCAAATGGCATGGTCCCAAAAAATTTGCACGGAGGAATGGTCATGACTCTGTTCAGGGGGACTATTTTAGCCCCTCCCCCAAGGCTATTTAGGGTTAACCCTTGGAAAAAACACAGTCGTTGGTTTGGGCTTATCATTGATGGGATCTAAACAGGCAATGCAGAATCAAAATGCAAATATTCAAAATTGGCTACATAAAGTAGCAATTGACAAGTTGATTTATAATTATTCAACTTAATGATAGAATTTCCTGTGGTTTATCAATCAATATTAATGCAGATGTCAAAAGTTCCTTTTCCCTGATGTAATACCTTTCAGCAATTTTATTTTTAAAAAAGAGAGCAAATCTTCAACATGGCTACCAGTACCATTGAGTGTGAAGTAGCATTCTTTTGATCAGTGTTTTTTTTTCTCGCTGCTGTGATAATGTGATAGTTTCTTGTCAATAGGCTATAACTTTATATCTACTGAAACCCAGATATGAAATCATAAATATTTTTCTTTAAATAAAGAAAAAAAAATGAGAAGCTTGCTTCAACACATTAGCAAAATTCTGCATTATACATAATTTTTTTTTCACAACTGGACACGTTTATACTGTCATAGAAGATACTACAAATAAAACAAACATTCTCATCCTCTTCCCAACACATCTTATAATGATTAAGATGAAAACGGAAGGAGTTTCATGTCAACATTTAGTGTGTACACCTCGTATTCTGATCAGTGATGCCCAGATTCTTCTTCGGAAGGAATGAATGTCTTCAGTAGATGTGAAGATGTAGATTTCAGAAAGATACTCAAATATAACACCTGGTACCTAGCAGATTGGGAATAAGGTCCTTCTCATTGACAATAAAGAACTTAGAAGTGGTGATCATATCACAAATCGGCATCATGTAATGAAATCACACATTGAGGTAGGCCTATTGCTCTGTGGCAGCCAGGTATGATGTAGGTTGATGATGATCTTATTTTACATTCTTGACATATTCATCAGGGTTATTGAAAGTCAAAGACAGTTGTCTTTATCTAAGGCATGATACAACGGAATGTGTCAAGGGAAATACAGTCATTATTAGTTCAAGTATCTTCTTGATCTTGTTATAATTTCTTTCAGTAAGCTATAGGCCCAGCTCCTTACAAAATAATTGTAGGAAACTAATCTTGTTTCTTGGTAAAATACAGGTTTAACTGACTGTTTGGAAAATTTTCTGAAAGGTTTAATACTCCCAAGAATATTTCAATATTTGATGAAAATTTCAAGAGAGATGAAATGCATGCACAAACCCTTAAGTGAAAAATATGCTGTGAACGTGATCATTCCTTGAATTCTTGATCCATGTTGTACAGATGATAAAAGAAAGGAAAGGGACAATCAGAACAGTTCATTGTGTGCTGTAAATAGTGTAACTAAAACCCCCTTCAGACAGCCCAAATTTGCCGGCTCTGAGCCGGCTCTGCTACTCCTCCACTTTCTGTCTGAATGGTTTAAGCCGGCGAAAAGGAGTATTAAGTACATCCGCTCTGAAACACTTCCGG
>JZLH01S0084887.1:0-10540 GCA_001188425.1 Eucidaris tribuloides | reverse complement strand
TTCGCGGTAACACCAGACCGACAAAAATAATTTTGTACCAACGACGAAATATCTCAAAAGACAACAGAAATATTGGATAAGAAAGAAAATGCATTTTTTAAAGTAAAAATCTTTT
Source organism: Eucidaris tribuloides (assembly GCA_001188425.1). Lineage (NCBI taxonomy): Eukaryota > Metazoa > Echinodermata > Echinoidea > Cidaroida > Cidaridae > Eucidaris > Eucidaris tribuloides. The sequence goes on along the minus strand of JZLH01S0084887.1, from coordinate 10,425 downwards.
TTTTTCAAGCTCGCTCCTCGCATAAGCTAATTTTTTTATGTCAGATTTTTTTCGGTAACCAGGCCAACCGTCTTGTCATGATATGATTATGATATAACACCCGGGGATTGACACTTGGTACAGCTCAAACTTGAGTCAAATGTATATACGTCAAAAAACGTTCAAATCAACCGAACTCCGAGCATAATGAAGACCGACAAATGCTTACAGGCCTACAACATTAACAGTTAAAAGATTCAACATTTCACAACGTTGTACATTTAGGAAACATCTTTGGAAAAGAGAATAGATCGCTATTTATACTGCGGGCACACTAGCATCCAATGTAAAGTGGCATGGAAATATTTTGCCCGATTCCTCGTTCGCCAGCCAAACAAAACCACAAATGATTCTTCCCAAGGCAAGTTGAATAACAAAAACTTGTTGCAATGATTATACTTGTGTGTTCCTATTAAATTAAAGTACTGCTGTGCTTACTGATATCAATAACATCAGAACACCAGAATGCTTCGTTACGTTGTAGAAATTAACTTTCTTTGACATTGAAAATCTCATTAATGTCTGAAGATGGCTCGTTCGCTTCGCCCTCACTCCGCGCATAACATTACCATTATTAGTCGAAGGAAGCATCTTATATTTGCATCAGTAGCGCAGGGCGTGGCCGTTAGGAGGTTTACCCCGCCCTTGAGTGCCAATGTGAAAAATTCGCTCTGATCTTATGTAGTAGATGTCAGGAAAAACCAAAATGAGCCTATTGCGCAAAATTTTGTTTAAAAAACAGTATCAACGTACGCAATCTTGTAATTTTCATATATAAAATTCGGTCAAATTTTGCGCGCCTTTGCCGTGCAAACATATACAGTGTTCAAATTTCATCGTGCTTCGCTCAAAAAAACAAAAACATTTGAAATTTTCGGCGGCGCTTTGCGCGCACACAGAAAATCTGAAAATTTCGGCCGCGCTTTGCCCGCACACATAGACAATTTAATATTTTCGTCGCTGCGCTTCTGCGCAAACATAGGGACAATTTTTTATTTTCTCCCATCACCATTCACTCAAAACAAAACCTTACAAAAACGCTAGCACCGCCCCTGTGTATATTCACTGTCATCGTAAATCATTATTAAACTGTATCATTACACACACAAAAATGTTGGTTACGTTCGGGAGTTTGTCGGCTACATTCGGGTGCCATTGCCCCCCCCCCATGGCAAAAGCTGGCTAACGCTACTGCTAAGGTTTATTTGTAGCCAATGCAAGGATTTTTTCCTCGGACACTTAAACCCTCGGTCCATCTCATCAGATATACCTGTTGATGCTTCTGTACGCACTTACGCCTTCTGAGCAGAATACTAATAGCCCAGTGCCAGTGGCAGATGTTTGACCCTGTTAGATCATTCCTGCTAGTCAAAAGTGGTCGCTAGTCGCCATTAACGGGCATCCAAGCCCAACAGCAATTTTCTAGGTTTATTCCGTCAGTGATACCGGTTGACGGAATAAACCTGCACACGCTGAAGTCGGCAACTAAAATAATACCTGCCACAAAAACCCTAACCCTAACCCTGAACCCTTAATTTCCCTTGAAAATGATTATTTACGGTAGATTAACATGCTGTGATTTGGTTTACCCATAATTGAATCATTATATTGTGTTCGACTACGTGGATGCGTTATGCACTAGCGCCGTCAAAGTTTATTAGCCTAGCTAAACATAGTAACCTTGTGAACATGTGAAACCAAACTGAACTGTACAGGGCAAAATACACGGGGGATGCGGGCAATTTTGCCCCTGATAGTGATATGGCAAAAGAGCCCCCGAAATATCGTAAAACTAGGCCCGATTGCCATATGGCATTCAATACAAAAGAATATCTGGACAGCCACCAAAAAGAAAACAGGAAAGAAAAGCTTACCTCCAAATCGGAATGTATTTTTTTCCTGGAATGTAACTCTTTACTTGTTCTATTTTATTCAAAGGACAAAACACATACATTGCCAGACATTTTTGAGTGGTGGGCGTGTAGTGCAGATGCCTTAGGTTCGAGGACCCTGCTTTTCCCAGCTAGGCTAGCCCTAGCTGGGAAAAGAACCTGGTAAACTACTGGGAACTTGTTTGTTGTGTTAAAGAACTAATTAAATGAATTACCATTGCCCAGATTTCAAGTTGGTAGGGAAGCACCAGACACCACGAAGAGACATCCCACCACAGCCCCACCCCACCAACTATGCACCACACCACATGGTCCTCGTTGAAAGAGACTCATATTGTAACTACAATAGGGAAAATTTGTAAAGACTATGTCCGTAGCATGTAAATCCTGGTTAACCCTAAGTTGTTGCTTCAATGCATTGCTTGCAAGTAAGGAAAGACAAAAAAATGTGTTAATTGCTTTTTGTACAATCAACATCGCCACACAAAGCCTCTCATCGAATAAGTCATTGGACTGTTGATGAGGTAAGAATTGATTCAAACAGTTGAAATAAAATTTATAATATATGTGAAGATGTTGATATGCATGTTATTATATTGTATAACTATAATGAGTAATAAGAGTTTGTATACTTTACAAAAGTCAAAGCCCACATTTCAAAGATATTCATTTACAAAAAATCAAGTAGACAAAGTGAATTAGAAATCTGGTTGTAGGAGATTAAGGAGATTTTCAATCCAACGGCATGCTGTCCTAGACATTCATCGATCATTTCATGTGATGAAGAGTAAGAGGTTGTCAAGACACTAATTCTGAATGTGGCTGAGTTATTTGTAATACTGTTATAAATTATTTCTTCATTCAAGCTTATGCTTGTGCAATGATAAAATAAATTGAGTAGAAATTCATATATGTTGCCAATAAAAAATGATAGGTATAGGATTAGTAATTTTATTTTCTAAAAAACTGCTGTCTCCCAAAACAAGGTCCACTGTACACTATTGCTCCTGGACTAAAGTATTACGATGTATGTGCAGTTGTTCCCATTTCCTGAGTCGTGAATAGAAAATGAAAATGAAAAAAAAATCAACTTGTATTTGGGAAGAATGTGATCAAGATTCTGAATTGCGGTAGCTATTTACATGCAAGGAGGTCTCCGTTATCCATAGTGTGACAATCACATGTGGCTCTCCTTTAATTATTTCCTTAAATTTGCCATTCTTCAAAAAGAGTGGAGGCTCTGTGCTGAAAAATTTACACATCCTAGCATGAATGGCATTTTTAATAATCTGCTTTCATTATACTGATTTAATCTGTTCCAGTTTGAAAAGCGGAACTTCAGATATGAGATGGACGGAAGAAGAAGCCTGATGTCTTCAGATGAGCGACAATCAGGGATGGGGATTTAGATCAGAAACTTTGTGCATGACTGAAAACCAGTGAATGCTGCGAAACTCATCACGTGTCCTTAATAAATTGTTTATTGATCAATCTCTGGTTATAACATAAACTACTCGAAAAGAGTAATCAATTGTTTTTATGTTTGATCAAATTAGTTCAGTACATTAAAAATGATAAAAAAAAAGATATGAATGTCATTGCAAATAGATGAAAATGAGCAAAGGTTTTGACTAAAATTATGTGGACTTTTAGTGCCTGTAAATGAGGCCCTGAGTAAATATTTCATATCAATAAACAGCATTTACCTTTTGGAATGTTTACATAGTTTTCTTACCTTGATGAGTCAAATTTATCTAATTAACAAATTGGACACACAGAATGTTATGCTAATGTACATATAAGCTATTTCATGATTTACATCCAAAATAACTTAAAATTTTTTCATTTTTAGCAATACGGTGAAGTCGTTTATCTTATATGTGCTTATCTGTTGATGAGGTCCAAACAGTGGGCAGACAAGAAGATTGAAAACAATTACTGACAAGATATGGTCTAGCCTAAAACTGTTGTTCTTCATGGGAGAAGATGTAACCGACACATACTCTAGTGCCACCAACATATATCAAATGAAATGACTGTGACCGCCATCGAAGATATCACCCTCTTGTCTCAGAAATTATACAGCCAGTCATAACGTCCAAGGAAACAAGATCCCAGACTTGACAGATAGGATGACATCTCTTAAAACAGCGTGTCAAAACCAGACGGAGCGTGTCGTGCAAAATCTGATGTACATGCGCTTGATGAAAGGAACTTGTAGTTTTCTGGTGAGAAAAGCAGAGAAAAAAAATCAGGAAAGAGGAACCAAGAGTGAAGATAGGCACTATTGCTGGGTGGAAACCTCGCTCGAGAGCTGAACGGTCAAAAAACAAGCCGCATCAAAAGTCTCATTCGCACTGGAGTTGGATTTGATTGGCAAAGAGGCAGAGTATTCCAAATTCTGCCGTGTTCGTTCTTGAAGGAGACCGGAGTTGTGATGATGAAGTATGGAGGCTCTAAGTTTATCCACAAGGAAGCCCTTCAAGTCATGTAGTCTCGTACATACCAGGACTGGCTGATCGCGATCGGGAATTATCCCTGGTAGAGGGCGATCTGCTCTGAACAGTTGTTAAAATTGAGTTGATGTCCTGCCTGGCAGGCAAAAAGGAAGATGTCAGTCTCCTGCCCAAAATTTTATGAGCCAAAGTGATAAAAACCTTTTGTGGAGACAAAACTGAAGTAAGTGCTTAATGAAAGGTAGGGAACATGTGTTTTTTAGTTTGAATTGTGGTGAAGATTGATGTTGCCATGGAACTAAAACCTGGAAGATAACACATGTCATAGAGAGGGAACGAGTTACAGTGGGTCTCTCGCGACATCTTAGATATCAATCTTAAAGCTGCCAAGATGGAAATACAAATCCTCCACACTTTGTAAGCTGAAAGAAACGGCTCCAGACATACCACCACAGTTGCGATTTGTTCTTTAGAACCCTCCTTGGTGCACATCATCAATGTTTGGTAGCCAGTAGATGAAGCAATGAGAACTAGAGGATAAAAGTGGACTTCATGTCATTAGATGTCATTTTCAATGTCCACTCATGGAAGGTTTTACCCTGATTAGCCTGGTTATTTTTTGACACTGCATAGCCTTGGGGGGTCGGCTGATTTGGCCCCCCCCCCCCCCTCCCTTCAGATCTCGGCTGTGGATCCGCACTCGCCTGCACAATTTGTGTGCATAGGGCCAGATATAATTACAAGACTGTATAGTTAGAATTTTAAAAATATATATATTTTTCTATTTGCGAAATAAATAAATTATGCCAGAATTTATGCCAAAACAATTATATTCTCACCTACAACTTACTGATAAATAGCCTCTAAATGCTAATTTTGGTGAAATATTCTTTTGACATTTCTAAACAAATATCTACAAAAATGGCATATCAGAATTAAACTTCTTATGTATTTTTTTGTATGTTTTCTTTGTTTTTCTACCTTCTGTTTTTGATGTTTTGTGCAAATTTGTCACAGCCACTTTTTTTTAAAGCAACAATCAATAAAGTAACTTATTTGCAAACCAGTGCAAGAAAAATAACCATATTTATTAATTGAAAAAAAAAGCAATTTGCTTGATTTATACACAAAATCACTTTTTAAAACAGATTTGGAGACTGAATGCCTATATGGAAATGTCGCAAAGCGTCTTAATGGATGTCTGATTTTCATAAAATGTCGTCAAAGATGCGTTAGACTTGAAAGTAACGGGTCAGCAAATGGCATGCGTCCCAAAAATTTGCAGAGGCAGGACATGGTCATGGACTTTTCAGGGCGCTATTTTAGCCCTCCCCAAGGTAATTTAGAGTGTTAACCCTTGGGAAAAAACACAGTCGTTGGTTTGGGCTTGTATCATTGATGAGGATCTAAACAGCGCCAATGCAGAATCAAAATGCAAATATTCAAAAATTGGCTACATAAGTGACATTGACAAGTTGGATTTATAATTATTCAACTTAACTGATAAGATATTCCTGTGGGTTTATCATCAATATCTAATGCAGATGTCAAAAGCTTCCTTTTCCCTGATGTAATACTTTCAGCAATTTTATTTTTAAAAAGAGGCAAATCTTACACGAGTGGCTACCAGTACCATGAGGGGAAGTGATTCTTTTATCAGTGTTTTTTTTTTCTCGCAGCTGTGATACATGTTGATGTTTCTTGTCAATAGGGCTATAACTTTATATCTACATGAAACCCAGATATGAAATCATACATATTTTCTTTAAATAAGAAAAAAAATGAGAAGCTTGCTTCAACACATTTAGCCAAAATTCTGCTTATACATAATTTTGTTTTTCACAATGGAACCGTTTTACTGTCATAGAAGTATACTACAAATAAAAACAAACATTCTATCCTCTTCCGCACATCTTAGTAATGATTAAGATGAAAACGGAAGGAGTTTCATGTCAACATTTTAGTGTGTACACCTTCTAGATCAGTGATGCCCAGATTTTCTTCGGAAGACTATGAATGTACTTCAGTAGATGTGAAGATGTAGATTTCAGAAAGATACTCAAATATAACACCTCGGTACCTAGCAGATTGGGAATAAGTCCTTCTCATTGCAATAAAGAACTTAGAAGTGGTGATCATATTCACAAATCGGCATCATGTAATGAAATCCACACATTGAGGTGAGCCTATTGCGTCTTGCAGCCGTATGATGCATGGTTGTGATGATCTGATTTTACATCTTGACATCATTCATCAGGGTTATTGAAAGTCAAAGACAGTTGTTTTATCTAAAGCATGTACAACGGAATGGTTCAAGGAATACAGTTCATTTATTAGTTAAGTATCTTCTTGATCTGTTATAATTCTTTCAGGAAGCTTAGGCCAGCTCCTTACAAAATAATTGTTAGGAAAACTAATCTTGTTCTTGGATAATACAGGTTTAACCTGACTGTTGGAAAATTTTCATGAAGGTTTATACTCCAAGATATTTACAATATTGATGAAATTTCAAGAGAGATGAATGCAGTGCACAACCCTTAAGTGATAAATATGCTGTGAACCTGATCATTCCTTGAATATTCTTGATCCATGTGTGCAATGATAAAAAAGGAAAGGACATCAGAACCGTTCATTGCTGTGCTGTAAATAGTGTAAACTAAAACCCCCTTCAGACAGCCCAATATTTGGCCCGCTCTGAGCGCGGCCTCTGCTACTCTCACTTTCTGTCTGAATGGTTTAGCCGCGCGAAGGGGTATTAAGTACATCCGCTCTGAACACTTCCGAGGTGTTTCCGCAGCGTGCCGAAAAAGAGTAAGCTGATCGCTCACCTTCTGTCTGAATAAGGTTAAGCCGCCTCTGCTGCTCGCTTGCGCAGTGATGCATGCAAAGTTTACCAACTCCGCGCTAAAAACAAAAAGACAATCGCGCGTTTATTATACACTTCCTTTTCGGTATCGCAAGGCGAGTACGCCTCCCCTTTCTGGGTTGCTGTGTGAATGGTTTAAGACGGCGAAAAGGCGTTAGCTGCTAGCGAATATGAGCTTATCTGAAGGCGGGTCATCGCCAGCGTTCCAAGACGCTCTGAGCAGGCGCCGCTAACCTTATTCTATCTGAATGGGCTACTATTGAGATATTCGTAGCTTGCGTAGCTTGATTTAGAGGAGAACAAGAGGGAAATATTTACACTTCATGCTTGATTGGGAATTCATTGCTTGTTATTTGAGCGGGGGGGTGGGCGGCGAGTCGATTGTCTTTTCTTCATGTTATTTGATGTGAGCCTATGTGCAAATAAAATACCTCACTTCTGCTTACCAAAACCTAAGCACTGTATTGTTTATTTTGTGTTTAAAGTATAAAATTTGCACATTATGAGTTCGAAAGTCAATACAGTAGAAAAAATCATCAATGAGAGTTAATTGCTGATGGGGTAGGTGGGGGTTGTGTAAAGAGAAAAAGACGAGATTGCAGTTCAGAAATGGTGATGAAATGCGTAGTTTAAGTAGAAATTTAATATGCATTTTGGTTTGTGTGTTGTGTGTGTGTATGTGGTTGGATTGTGTGTGTGTGTGTGGGCTGTGCATGTGTGTCTGTGCTAGCGTGGGTGTTGTATATGTGTGATGTTGTGTGTGTGTGTGTGGTGTGTTGTGTGTGGTGTGTGTTGTGTGGTGTGGTGTGTGTGTGTGGTGTGTGTGTAATGCGAGTGTTTGCGTGTGTGGTGTGGTGTTTAGGGCGTGGGTGGGGTTTTTGTTTTTGGGGGGGGTTAGGAGTGGTCCCTGGTTAGATACATCACCATTTTAAACAACAGAAGTGTGCATGTGATTGCTTTGATAGGAAGATTCAAACAATGTCATACCTTTTCAGTTTAGGCTGGGGTGCTGGTGCGTCCAAATAGACGGGGTCTGGGAGTTTATGCAACAGTAAAAGTCTGGTACATCTAACAATCATAATCATTTTCCTTCATTGACTCTCAGATATTCATGGTTTCACAAGCTGGTACCTTTCGGCTAGGATAGCCAATATTGGTTGTGTGTGTGGGTGGGGGGGGGGGCTTTTGAGCTGTCTGGTGGCTTAGCTCCACCACTTACAAAGTCTGGTAATGGTCATATTTGCCCTTTGAATATAAAGAACAAGTTCCATTTGGTTTTATGAGGTTACTTTTTTTTAACTAGGCTAGCCTAGCTAGAAAAGTTGGGACTTTGAGGGTGTCTGGTGGCTATTCCCCCATCACTTACAAAGTGGCAATGGTCATTCAGCTAGACTAGCCTAGCTGGGAGGAACAGTATTTTTGGTCTGGCAGCTATACTCCTACCACAAAAAATTCTGGCAGTTGTGTTCATTGAATGTTTGGGTATACTCTAATTACTTAATAATATCTCACAGATTTCATGAGGTACTTTTTCAGCTAGGGCTAGCCTAAATTTGAGGGCCTTTTTCATGGCCCTCCCAACCACCACTAATACAGGCATACTAAATGACAGTCTCTTCATTCAAAATATCTTCATTTCCCAACTGAAAAAAGATATACACAATTGTATATGCACCCATACAGTATGTTTAAAGCATGTAGTGTATAGTGGTGGAAAATGTTTATAGATCATCTGACCTGAATAGCAGGTGAATTACACTGTAGTTATCAAAAATGAAGTCAAGTAGCAGGCCAAATTGTGTGTAATAACTCAAATTACTTTGTCAGAATTGAATTTTTTTACAACAAAATACTGAATAAGGATTTGTAAGACACTGAAGTCAACAATCTCTTCAATTACAGGTGCTGGGTACCATTCCCCCAACCGCATAGCTGAATACAAAGAGGCTTGTAACCATGTGTATGCGAGTGTTGCGTGTGTGCGTGTGTGTTTAGGTGGCTGTGGGTGGGGTTTTTTTTCTGGGGGGGGGGGTTATGGAGTGGTCTTGGTTAGATACATCCACCATTTTAAACAACAGAATGTGGTGCAGTTATTGCTTTGTAGGAAGATTCAAACAAGTCATACCTTTTTCAGTTAGGCTGGGTGGTGCTGGTGCGTCCAAATAGAGCCGGGTCCTGGGAGTTATGCCACAGTAAAAGATCTGGTACATCTAACTATTGAGATATTCGTAGCTTGCGTAGCTTGATTTAGAGGGAACAAGAGGGAAATATTTACACTTCATGCTTGATTGGGTAATTCATTGTTGTTTTTGAGGGGGGGGGGGGCGAGTCGATTGTTCTTTTCTTTCATGTTATTGTGTGATGCCTTGTGACAAATAAAAATACCTCACTTCTGTTACCAAAACCTAAAGCACTGTATTGTATTATTTTTGTGTTTAAAGTATCAAAATTTGCACATATTGATGTTCGAAAAGTCAATACAGTAAAAAATCATCAATGAGAGTTAATTGCTGATGGGGGTGGGTGGGGGTTGTGTAAAGAGAAAAAAGAACTGAGAGTGCAGTTCAGAAATGGTGATGAATGGTAGTTTAAGTAGAAATTTAATATGCATTTTGTTTTGTGTGTGTGTGTGTGTATGTGTGTTTGTGTGTGTGTGTGGTGGTGTGCTGTGTGTGTCTGTGTGTGTCGTGTGTATGTGTGTGTGTGGTGTGTGTGTGTGTGTGTGTGTGTGTGTGTGTGTGTGTGTGTGTGTGTGTGTGTGTGTGTGTGTGTGTGTGTGTGTGTGTGTGTGTGTGTGTGTGTGTGTGTGTGGTGGTGGGTGGGTTGGTTGGTGTGTGTGTGTGTGTGTGTGTGTGTGTGTGTGTGTGTGTGTGTGTGTGTGTGTGTGTGTGTGTGTGTGTGTGTGTGTGTGTGTGTGTGTGTGTGTGTGTGTGTGTGTGTGAGGTGGTGGGGTGGGATGGGGGAGAAGAAGTGATTGCTCTTTCTTGTTTAATCCCAAAGTTATTTGTGAGAAGGAAATACAAAGGAATCAGCAGTTTGTAATAGGGGTAATTTCTTTGGGGGCAATCAAGCAGCACATGCGGGTTTTTTTTTTTTTTTGGGGGGGGGGGCGGAATGATTGATCATTAAGATTAAATTCCAAAGACATTAAATACATGCTGACGGTAAATCT
>JZLH01S0084886.1:138171-148939 GCA_001188425.1 Eucidaris tribuloides | reverse complement strand
CCCTCTCTCGACGCCTCACCCCACATGGTGACTTATGACAGCCGTAAATTACATCTGAGGTCCCTGTCACGCATCTACCCCGCAAGTTTGGTTACAAATGCTAGGGTTAGATAAGTTACTATTTTGGGACCGCTTATGGGCTGCCCTGGCCCCCAGGGGGCCTGTAACATTCCAGGAACCCCCGATTCCCTCTCCACCCTGAGATCATTCCACCACAATTTGGTCTAATCCATTGATGTGAAGGTGAATATTCCTAAGCCCATTCCCAATCCTTTGCCCATTAGGGCTCAACGGGGGGCCACCCTGGCATTGTCATGAGACATCAATTAGCAACATATAGAGGTATCTACAACACATAGTGCTTACCTAACTATTTCTGATCTTAGAGAAAAGATGTTGAAAACTACCTAACTTTTGGCCCTTTAGCCCTGCCCCTGGCCCCCAGGGGCCAGGTGGCACATTTGAGGACCCTGAATCCCACCCCTAAGGATCATTCTGCAGTTTGGCGCCAAATCCAATCATCTGCATTATGTAAGGAGAAGCTGAAGTTTACAAATTTACGCATGTCACCGCCGACGAACGACGCACGACGAACGACGCACGCGAACGACGCACTGACGAAACGACGGCACGAACGCGCTGACGAAACGACGCACACGGAGAGCGACGAAAAAGCGATCACATAGCTCACTTGAGCCTTGGCTTCAGGTGAGCTAAAAACCCTTGATCAAGTGTACCCTATTCGCCGGCCGCCTATAAGGAATTCCGCGAGCGAGCGGTTTGGAAAACTTTGTAATTCCAAGAAGAAAAATGCGTTTTGCAGGCCTCTAGCCATGATATTTCAAAGGAGGGATGCGTATAAGTTGAGAAAAGTTGAGAAAACGGACCTATAGGAGAAGGGCTGACCATCCTAATGGACGGGTTCCAGGGACCCACCTTATAGAATTCCAATAGGGTCCCCGTAGGTGGGGTCAGAGGGTTCCGCCCCCTGATGCTCACTGCTTGTAGCAGTTTCATAAGGATATTCTGTCTCTCTGCTAACACTATTTTTCTTTGAAATGGACAGTCAACAATAACTAAACCACCCCACTTTTCAAAATTGTTGTAACTTCATTCGAAGGTATAAATTTTGTAGTTTGATTGCCGATAGCAGGTAATTTTCCAAACGTGGTGGTGATTTGTTGGGGGTCAGGGGGCGGAGCCCCCTGAAGCTGAAGCTCGAGCATGAGTTCGATCGGTTTTATAAGCTTATTGTGACCTTTTGATAACACTTTTGTTTTTTTAAAATGGACAGCTACAGTCGACAACAATAACCCCCCCCCCCTGCTGATAGCAGATAATGGCGGTAATATGTCGGGGGTCAGGGGGCGGAGCCCCCCTGAAGCTCATGGGTTCTAGCGGTTTTATGAGACTATTTTGACCTCTGTCATCACTGTTTCGTGAAATTTAGGGCCTTCATTCAAGAATAATCAAAAAACCTATTATTAGAAATACGTGCTTTTGAACACACCCTTCCCCGGTACGGTCCTGGTAATTCGAATATTTCGTACTGCAATGTGCATACAACAAGAATTATGCAAGTGTTATTCAGGTCATTATAACCCATCTCCGATTTGAATTAAATGCATTGCAAAATGGCGCCACGCGAAAGGTGTGCCACGGGAGTGATGAATTTTGGAGGAATTTCTGCACAAAATTGTTTGATTTTGATAAGTATATCTGAAAATTGCCTGCGCTATCGCTGGTTATAGAAGCAATTCTACGAGCAACAGATTTAGAAGGGGGAAATGATTCCACGGGGTGTGTGGAACGCTTGAATATCCACATTGATGCACAAACTTAAACTATCACTTTAAAAAAGTTCAAAAGAACGTGTCTACTTTCAAATTAATATCAAAAGTTGCTCAGTCGACTTGCGCCTGCATGTTCTATCCAGTGGAGTTTATGCAGTACATGACCAGAACCAGAACCAGAACACACAGAACAAAATTATTGACCACTAATATAGTAAAGTTAAAAAAAAGAATAGTACTTACACTGAATATCTATCTCATAAGCACAATTTCTAGCTCGTTCGCTTCAGTTTTCTTTTTCTTTCCTTCCTTTCCTTTTTTTTTCCTTCATTTTTTTTGCGCGGCGATTGGGGGCACGTGCCCCCCCCCCGTGCCCCCCGTAGTTACGCCACTGCTTGGGAGAGTTGTTCTAGGGGGAGTTGTCATCGGGTGGAGTTGTCCACGGGGGGGGGAGTTGTCGGGAGGGGGGAGCTGTTCTCTGGGAGATGTCAGATGGGAGTCATCCCCAGGGGAGTTGTCCTTGGGGAAGTGGGTCTCGGAGGGGGAGTTATCAAGTGGGAATCGTTTCTGGGGGGGGGGAGGAGGGGTAGTCTTGAGGGGGATTTTTTTTGGGGGGGGAGGCTGTCCTCTTGGGAGTGCAGGTTTATTCATACATGTTATTTATTGAATAAACACACAATTTAAATTGGGGCACACACTTTTAGTGCTCTTATCTGCAAGACACATTATAGGCCTACTTGTATTAAATATAGAATTATAGATCTATGCTCTCTATCATCAGATTTAAGACTAAGACAGTGAGATACATGACAGGTGTAAGAAAATTATGAAGGATGATGTGGAAGCAAGTGAAAAAATGCATCAAAGCATGGAAAATATTCGAATTTTGCAAAACCCATTTGGGACTTGCTTGGGACTCGGGCTCGAGTCCGAGTCCCATGTATCCGAGTCCGAGTCTGAGTCCGAGTCCGAGTCCGAGTCTGGGATTTTGGGACTCGAGTCCGAGTCCGGACTTGTCCTACAACTTACACACATTTTCTCGGCTCCTTCTTCACGATGCGTTTGCCTCCAAGCCGACACGATATAGATCGCTTCGGTAATGTATGCAAATTTTATGCATACCTTTCTGACAATGGTTGCTTTTGACAACTTGAAAACTTGTCGGACATCTCCGGAAGTCACGGAAAAATCAAATATGTTTGATTTTTCCGTGCCTCCCTGGAGAGCTGGCTAGTCTCAAGGAGACATCACGGCGACGTCGCGGCGACGCCGCCACTGATCAATCGCGGGAGTCGCGGCAACGTCTCTTCCAGTGAGATAGGGCCTTTGCTGCTCAAAATGTATAATTCAGTGGGAGAAGTGACATAAAATCATTAAATTTGTCAAAAACTAAAAGAAAGTAAGCACATCTTATTATCACATTAACATGTAAAGGATGTTTCTGCGTTGAACTTGAAAATGTGTAATGGAATACATTGGAACTCTATCGAAAAGTTGATTGTCATGAAAGTCTGAATATCTTAATTCATGATTTTTGTTAAAAGTTAGGACAAACTGCGATAATTTATTAAATACAAAAAAAAAATCACAACGGTTATTTTGCAGTAAAGTAATATTTCGCATTTTATAGATAAATCTTGAAACAGATCGCTTATCTTTTGCTCTGATCTGATTGAAATTTTACAAAACGTCTTGGACATGAAGAACACGTCAAAAGTCTGATTCCAAATTAATTGTGGGCGGGGCGCTACCGTCACGTATAGCACTTTTAGCAGCCCTTGGGAGGCGGACCGCGGCGGGCCGGGGAGGGGAACTTCCTGTCTGGGTGGTGCGTGAGAGACAGACGAGAGAGATTTCATGTCAGGGCTTGAGTGCTTGACATCGAAGCGAAATTATCATATTTTGGAAATATTCTGATTTTATTTATATTTTCGTGTATTTATGATTTTTCCCTCTAGAAAATCAGGTTATGAACACTTTTGCCCACCTGTTCCAAATTATTGTGATTTTTGGCTAATATTTTCATCCTGCAGACGTAAATACATTGTTGCTGTGCCATGTACAGGCCCTACAGTTTCTTGAATCTGTGGTTTACTTATATAGACTGTTATGTAACTCTGGATAAAGACATGATGTATACATTCCTTTCAATCCATTGCTTTTAGTTTTTTTTTCTTTTTTTTCATCATAAAATACTTGATGTGATGAATAACTCTGTCAAAATGGATTTTCCGGAGAAAGATGTAATTTTCAATTGTTTACAAAAGGTTTTAAAAAGTGTAAGAAGTTTGTTGTCTGGCAAAACATAATTTGATTTACTGTCGAATTACAGGACGAAGTACTACCAGGAAAATGATTCCATGGTGAAAATGTTGTTGTTGTTTAAATACAGACGTGATTAAATTTGGCCAAAAAACACATATTTCTTGAATTTATGCGCCACTTGTGTAAGGTCACATAATATTTCGTTATTTGAATTTCTGCACAGTGTTTATTTACATGCCATGGTTCATATTTATATGTTACTGCATCACTGCATCTACTACACACTAAAAAAATAAAGGTGCGCACAACGTGCAACTTTGCGGAAATAGGTGCAGAGCAATTTCTGCCACGGTATTCGAGCAATTCTGCACCTTTCACGGATGAGCGCTCGCCCCACTCCATTACATGTATGTTTGCACCTTTTATGTGCACATTTATGCAAATTTATGGATGTTTTCTCTTCCGAAGCCTGGTGTGAGCTATTTCTACCATCTGTTTCTATGAATACAATTTCAATACGGAAAATGTAACTTGCATACATTATACTATTTTCTATGTCGGACTAGCGCAGACAAGCTTTCAGGTTGTCAAAAACAACCTTTGTTTAAAAGGCACGCATGGAATTTGAATATATTACGAAAACGGCCTATAGGTCCAAAGTTTGCACCGTAAAGGATGAAAATAATTCACCTTCGGCTTCAACACTATATAATTATGTGAAAATACACACCTTCACGGCCAGCGTGTTGGCTAAGTGGGTAGAGCGTCCGTCTCACATCGCAGATTCGAGCCCCGGTATAGGTCATATTTGTACGAGTTTTTAAATATTTGCAAATGTTAATTAATAAAGTGTATTATAATGTAAATACTGTAAATAGCACTGGAATGGACGTAAATTGCGGTTCACACACTAAAACACACAGTTTGCAAGAAAAAGAAGAATACTTTTTTATTTTCTATGGTGCAACTTTGCACCTTTCGGGTGCAACTTTGCACCTTTCAGAAAGGTGCAAAGTTGCACTTTTAAAGGTGCAAAGTTGAGCCTATTTTTCTTAGTGTGTAGAACTACTACTATAATACTATACTTCTACTGCTGCTACTACTACTACTACTACTACATTTAAAATACGCAATGCTACTCCAGTACTGATGATTTATATGATTTTTAGTTTCATTTCGATGTACAATTTATTTTTTTACTTGCACAATATTGTATAATCATTCGTAATTCAGCTCTTGGCTGCCATGTCTGAGTTTTAATAAAACTTTTATTGAATTGAATTGAATTGAATTGAATTGAATTGAATACAATACTACTAGTACTACTACTATACTATTACTACTACTACTACTACTACTACTACTACTACTACTTCTACTACTACTACTACTACTACTACTACTACTACTTCTACTACTACTACTACTACTACTACTACTGTTACTACTACTACTACTTCTACTACTACTACTACTACTACTACTACTACTTACTACTACTACTACTACTACTACTACTACTACTACTACTACTACTACTACTACTACTACTACTACTACTACTACTACTACTACTACTACTTCTACTACTACTACTACTACTACTACTACTACTACTACTACTACTACTGTTACTGCTACTAGTACAACTACTATTACTACTACTACTACTACTACTACTACTACTACTACTACTACTACTGCTATACTATTCCCTCTCAAACGCCAAGTACACTGCGCGCACGGCACACGCCCACAATCCACACAGTACACACAAGCAAGATGAACATTATGAAACTATAACGTTTCCACACCCGTTTTGAAATATTTTCTTTGTAACAATACGAAAATTGTCTTTTGTTTCAGTTCACGCCATCACACATCCCTCTCACGGAGAAGCGTCGCATCGCTCGTGTGTCGTACCGCTGTTTTTGGAAGGGGCCTTTGCCACACCAGAAGTAAGTCTGCTGGCTGGGAGAGCTAACAGGAGTATGACGAAAATGATCGATTTCATGAAAAAAAAATCGTCATACCAGTAATACATTTTATTATTCATGGTTTCTTCTACCTCCATGCATGGTGAAGTTGTACACCACTTCTTGATTATGCCGGTGATTATGAAAAATTACAGATTGTAGACTTAGACTTAGAAAGTATTAAACGACGTGCAAGTATACCGTACAGGTACAGTGTATAGGCCTAAACAAATACCGTAATTTTAACGGGGAAACGTAAATATAGTTATGGTCATTCCAATGTAATTTTTATGGTAGTCCAAATTTCGATTAAAAACCTTTAAAAATAAGCATTTTTCGGGGAAAAACTGGTAAAAAAAATAAATAAACCGTAACAATTACGTAATTTGTTTCGTAACTTCAGTAACAATATTGCATATCGACCAGTTACTCCAAAACCACAATATTACATTTAATTAAATGATTGATTAATTTTTATTTGTGACTAATGAATAATGTTTTTCGTCACATATTGTTTTGCCCTTTTTTTATTATTAAAGATAATTCGATCGTTAAATGAAACTACAGTGTATATTTCTGCGTTCAACGAAGACTTCGTGTTGGATATAACGCGATCACCGTGAGTATTAAACCTTTGCATGACTCATTAATTTCTAGCAAAACAAATTAATGTATTAATCTATTTAAGCCATTCAAAAAAGCTTGAAACTTAAGTGTGATCGATTACCATTATATCTATTAGCATAATCAGCAGTATATGTTCATTAAAATTAAAAACACATCTAATGGAGAAGCCATATAGTCAACATAGCTCTTAAATTGTTATTATACTTAGTAACTTATGTTTAATAACTAATTAAATTTTGTTTGTCATAAACTTGTAAAGCGCTTTGATATATGTTTGTTATGAAAAGCGCTATATAAATAGAAGTTATTATTATCAGTAGTAGCAGTACTAGGAGTAGTATTATTATTACTATTATTATCATTATTATTATTATTATTATTATTATTATTATTATCATCATCATCATCATCATCATCATCATCATCATAATCATCATCATCATCATCATCATCATCATCATCATTATTATTATTATTATTATCATCATCATCATCATTATTGCCCAGTGGATTTGAGAAGATTTACAATATTTACGATTCATAGTGTGAGCTGCCATACTGCCGATTCTGCAGTGGTGCCTTCGAAGACTGTATGGCATGTTGCTGCTGCTAACGAACACCATAGGGTAAAATGGGGTACGTGGGACACTTCAAAACAAAGATAGTATATGTATAATTTAGAGAAATAAATATATTGTAAATCTTCTCAAATCCACTGGGCACTAATTAAGGACGCAATTAAACGCCTTGCTTTTGGTTAAAAAATATTTTCTAAACATGTATTTGTTCTTCACATGTCCTCAGGAAACTTTCGTTGCGTTCATCAGTGGTGGAAACGACTTATAAAACAACTGGTCACCCGTTTAGTCGAAAAACACTATTTTTGGTAAGACTCTTCAAATATAAGTTAATTCCTCTGAGTTTGTGTATACAGTGTGTCCCCCCAAAAATGGTCCAATCGGAAATTATTTTTTGATACATGAAAATCATACACTCATGCTCATAATTATGGAATACTTAAAAAACATTTTAGAAGTTGCCATTTTTCCGTGAACGGAACGTCTGGGATTAATATTTGTTCACCCCAGGTGAAACAATTATAATCTAAGTATTTCAGGAATTTTGAGCATTTTGTAGCGTCCGACTCGACACTAAAACCTGTGTTTATAAATGGCGGTGTTGTTGTTGTTGTTGAGTCACGTGGTGGTTACGCGCGTTATTAGACTTGTAACAGACACTATTCTGATGTTATTTAGTGATAAATTATATTAAATCAACATTTATCAGTTTTTTTTAGTTGTTTTTTGAATTACTTTAATTTTATACTTTTTTCATGATTTTTGGTGGATTTTTTAAAAATAAATATACAATTGCTATTGCGCTCAAATGTATTTTAGTTTTTACTTTAGTCATCTCTTGAAATCCAAAAATTGCTTCACATACTGCGTTTTTGTGAAATAAGAACTTACCTTGAAAATTTTCGACGATATAGGAGAAAGAATTTAAGTATCAACAAAATATTCCATAATTATGAGCAGGAGTGTACAACCTAGTCAAGTTGGGTGTTGTCATAAAGCTAAATGACATACTTTCCAGTGCAATTTAATGATTTATTTCATTTCATATGGTGTCATTCTTGAGATATACATGTATTGAATTTTCTGCAATGACGCAAAATCGCGTTTGTCCCAGTATAGGCCTATACTGTGTGTACATGTGCACGTATAAGGTTCTGCATATCATTCAACAAAGAAAGACACTGAAAGTGTGAAAAGTATTGTGTACTCGTTCAATTTAGCTGAACGAACAGATTTTTTCAGGATGTATTTGTGGTACAAAGGGATAAGATAACTTTGACAAAAGGCCTAAAATGAATGAGATGTTTAGATCATCATGATATGTGAATGCAGGTTGGTAAGCATTTAAATGCCTAGTAACGGTTATGTGTATTTATTTTTTTAATTTACCAGATAATCATTAAAAAAAATCAAAGACAAAATGCATTTGTTATTTAGGCCTATTTTATTATCGATTGTTGTAATTCAGTTTTTATGAGTTCTTTATATAGCAAAAATACCACCAATTCAGTTGTCATTATGACCCAATACACAAAAGTGGGACAAACGTGATTTGCCTGACTGCACAAAAGTAATCATAACTTTTGATTTATCAAAGTAAATGAAATGGGATTAACGTTATCACTAGGAAAAAATCAATCTGCGTTTAATATGATACCATGTACACATACCTTTTAAAAAAACTATTATCTTAAAATAATTTTCTCCCGAAATTGGTCATTGGTCATAGGCTAATGAGAAATTTATGATCGATAAATCGGAATCGTGTATCGGAATCGTGTATCGGAATCGTGTTACGTGTATCGGTACTATCGATCGTCTGCTATGTGAACGTGTTTGATTTCCTGCCTGTTGAAAAAAAATAGCAGTAGATAAAAAGGCGAATTATTATATTGGAAAACGGGTAGCACAGTTTATCAGGAGTCCGGGTATGTATGTCCATCATCAACTCTTTGAGTTGACGACTTGTGAGTTGCCACGCTGTGGCTGAGCCGTGGCTGAGCAGGCTGAGCTGTGAGTGACTGTAACTTAGTGTGAATGACTAACTAACTGTACTAGTGTCTAGTCCCACGTGCTAGAATTTGTGTGTCCTATATTGAATTCAGTGGTTATTGCTAGTAATATAATAAGTAAGATGCTAAACTAACCATGCTAACGTTACCCCTTGCACTTCTCTGCTATCTCCTCTTGGTAAATATTAAATCATGTGCTAAGGCATGCACACTTTAAAATTCCGGCACGTCATTGATCTAGCTAGTCAACTTTTTAATCAATTTTTAAAGATTGTGTTTGGGATTTGCAACTGCAAGCCCAGGCATAATTCCAAATCGTAGTTACCAATGGTGTGTTGAAAGTTTTAGATACATACGTCATGACTTTGTTGTTTTATGAGAAAAACTAAAAACGATATGTTACCAGAATATTGTTCTTTCCGCGAGTTTAGATTTTGCTCAAATTACGAATTGCGGTAGACCTATGTCTATGTTCGCTTGACCAGCGGAACACACTGATTGGTTAAACTGCTAAACTCTGTGCGACCTTCGACAATTTTGGAACGGACCGTGCATGTTAACGTCACTGTAAATTTTGAAGTTAAATGTCCAGATTTTCACCAAAACTACAGGTGTATGTATTCTACCCAAAGGTTCTATGACAGGTATTCATACTAATCTTCACATTGTAAACGATTTGAGCTGATTTAATTCATTTTGCCATTTTCTGACGTGCAAATCCTGTACTCTTCTTCTTCTTAGATACTGCCCAACATTCCGTAGAGAAACCAACCGGGCAGGTGTGTGGTGCGCTGATGGTGAAAGTGCGGAGGGAGAAGAACTAGTTTTGGTTGCTTTGCTTGTTGTCAAAATGTTTTTGGGTTGCGAATTTGAACTTGTCTTTATCCTGGATTGACTTTACAGAGTTAGGTAGCTGATTCCATTCCGGTATTGTGCGCGGTATGAAGAAGTATTTGTAGCAATTTTTATGTGTAGCAATGGGTATAAAACTGTCGTTAGATGAAGTGTATCTGAGATGCCTACCGACCGGACGCAGGTCTGCTCGCACCGGGACAGCGAGGCGACCAGCAAGCGCTTCGTGAAAAATTGTCAATCTGTCCACCTTGCGTCTCTGTTGTAACAGCTCCCAGCCAAGTTTTTGTTTAATTTCCATAACACTGCGTTTCCTGTCGTACACCCCCGACACAAAACGAGCTGCCCTGTTTTGTACCGCTTCAATTTTTTGTGTTAGTATTTGTGTATGCGGATCCCAAACAGAAGAACAGTAATCTAGGATGGGCCTAATTAACGTTTTGTATGACACATCTTTAATGCGTGTGGGACAAGAATGTAAATTCCTTATAATGAAACCTAGAGTTCTATTTGCTTTGGAACAGATCTTATTTACATGTGTATTCCACGTTAGATCTTTAGTAATGTCTACGCCTAAATAAGTGTGAGACTCTGTTTCTGTTAAAACAACATTGTTTAGTTTATATCTGTGTATAAACGGCTTCTTGGAATGTGTTATATGTAAT
>JZLH01S0084886.1:114701-124963 GCA_001188425.1 Eucidaris tribuloides | reverse complement strand
AAGTTTGGTTGTAATTAGTTGAATAAGTTGTAGCCTTAGCACTTTATTTGGCTGATTCAAACTTTGTAATCAATTAAAGATTCTCCTTTAAATATGTGTATGCACACACTCATTCTCCCCTTTGGGTGGTCATGTACATTGTGTGCGTAGAAGTGGGCCTTTCTCTACACACGCCGATATATTGTATACTACGTGTACATTCAAAATCTATTATGACAGTTAATGCCGGAATCCTGATACCTGAGTACTAACCAAGGAGTATCGATGTTGTGGTCAAGCCATGATGTCCAGTGCAGTTGGAAACTCAAAACTGTTTTCCTATTTGTGGTGGTAACTTGAGACAAAAGGGACGTGTGGATTGCTCCTTCAAGAAAGTTGAGAGCTCTCCATTCAAAGGTGTATGATCGCATGTTCAAGACACCATGGACTCGTGGTAGAAATGGGAGTAGGGGGTTGGTTCTTTTTAAAGGCAGGACATCTCTTCTGCATGCCTAGAAATTAACATTGTGTAAATACAATGGCATTTAGAAGAAAATCTGGGAACCTTTAGCAAAATATAGGAGCTAGAAACTCAGTTTTAGTGGAATTACAGTGACCGTTAGACTCTGATTTGAATTTTTTTCTCGCAAGAGAAAAATTTCTAACATAGAATGTACACTAACCAGCTATTGTTTTTCTTTCACATTTTTCAAATTCTTGGTAATTACTGACCCCAAAATTTCACAGACATACCCTTCATCAGCAGCCTAAGGGCATGTGTTATCTTTTTCTGGTCTGTGGGGATGTTTGCAAATGAGATCCGCTGCGTTAAAGCCTGTGATGTCATAGTTACCAGAACAACTCTTCATCGACTTTGTTCGTGAATTCTTTGAATTTGAATTTTTCAAGAAAACTGAAAATTTACTTGACTTCTTATTTCTCCAGATGAATCTACATGCCCTTTACATGGTGCTCGGTTGAGGTGGCAAAATTTGATCTAAACCTCATTCGATTGTGGTGGCAAAAACATTGTCGATAACACGATTTATCGCCTGAGTTGAAAAACAGATTTGTGATGAACAAGATAAATCTATTTTACACTTAAATTGACAGTGCACTCTTTAGGGCTGTTATCAAAATGTGGTCAAAACAATATTGCTTTCTGTAGACCCTGTTGTAACTAGATCTGGAGATTTGTGGTGCCAACTGTTTATAAATGGCATTTTTGGTTGGCAGTGTGTTTACAGATTTGTTGACAAAATACTAAACGCATTCTTGCATTACCACAAGTTTGATAGCTGAACAGCATGTAGTGGACTGATGGAGGTCTCTCTTGTTACTCCTACCTCCCTGATTTTATCTCTCGTGTGCAGAGTATGGGGAATTCTTGGTCCCTCTCACTGCAGTGCATGCATTTACCCCATTAGGTTTTCATAATCGATGGTATTTTTGGTCATATCGTGCCTCTGGCGATATTTTGAAATAATCATGAGGTCATTATCGTGTATTTGATATTTTTTAAACATCGTCTAATGTCGATATTATCCAAACATCGGCCAGCCCTAGTGCTCGGTCAATTACTTTCTTGCAAGCCAAGATAATCTCTCTTCAAAGTCAATGAAGAGTTGTTCTGATATAAAATCACAGACTTATACAGAATTGCCAGCTACAGTGGGCAATGTATGGATTTATTCAAAGTTATGAGATTCATATCTTTTGACTGGCTAAACCAAACTTATTCAAGCTTTCAATGTTGCATTTAAAAAAAAATGTTGGAATCACTGAATCCACATTGATGCCAGAGTAAACCTCTCCTTTAAAGGCATTGTTTAACAATGTTTCCAGTTTAAAGAATCTGAGCTACATGATTCCTCGTGCTACCACTGTCTTTGATATGGTCAAAAAATGAAGTAGTGAAAAAAATTGCAGTTTGAAACGATCATTAAGTGCTTTGAAAAAGTGAAAATCATTGAGAGACCATTCCAGTTTTCCCCCATAGACTGCTGTGTTGGAGAATTTCCTGTCGGCTGAGAATAATTAATGTGCCAATTTGTATCTGCACATATTTTACTAGTGACAGCATAACTGTCCAAACTTTTGTGTTCTAGGGTGATTATTTGTGTATTCAAACACTGTCAGATATGTCAGATAGCAAAGTTCACCAATTTTTAAACGGGTCTTCCACAGTGTTATATAGCCTCTGTAATGTTACTGCCTGATACCTACCATTTGCAAATAAGAATCTTATTCCGATAAGACAATTTGGGGCTCTATAGGCATGCAAACCAGAGGGTTTGAATGTTACATGTACCCTCTTCACAATTTCCTTTTCAGACATCTCTTGATATTTGGGGGAATTATTATATCAAAAAGTATAAATTGTATTTCTTAAACTTCAATTTAGGGCAAAAGATGACACAGTCAGCTGGTGACAAGATCATGTGCCATTTATGGATGATTTACCTACTACTGGCAGTACTGATTGAAGTGATGCTTGCCAATGATTTGCTGTCTGTTAAAAGTGCCATCACGAATTTGATTTGACATATTACAGACTGTGAGTTGATCACACAACATATGGTATTTCCTCTTCTTCCGTTTGATGTAATCACTGAATTGTTCATAATAAAGGTTGCCAGAATGATTCTAGGATTTTTTTCGAAAGTGTCATCATAGATGTAATTTGTCTCAGCACAGTTGGTAAAGTTACTGTGTAACGTAAAAAAATAGCACATTTTCCTGTCTGGCAAAGACCAAATTATTTCATTGTACCTACCATTTGTGTCATTGTTATCTTTGTTGTTATTACTATTGTTGCTATTGATTGATGTAAAAGAAGTTCAGGTAATATTTCAAGTATTTGGTTGCAAATAAATGCATAGGTGTAGGTTTCATATAAACACGATTGGGACAAGTTGTGGTTTAGAAGCTAGTTAGAGATGATAATAATAACAATAATAGTAGTAGTAGTAGTTAGTAGTAGTAGTAGTAGTAGTAATAATAATAATAATAATAGTAATAATAGTAATAATAATAATAATAATAATAATAATAATAATAATAATAATAATAATAATAATAATAATAATAATAATAATAATAATAATAATAGTTATCATAATAGTAGTAATAATAATAATGATAATAATAATGATAATAATAATAATAGCAATAACATTTTGTAATGTGTCGAAACTCACTTCAGTACCTACATGTACTGCTCATGGCGCAAATACATAAAATTACAAAGGAAATACACTTAGGATTAAAAATGGGAGTAGCATTGTTAAAAAGTATTTTTCATTTATAAGGTAAATTTTCAATTCAGGTTTAAATTGATTCAAAGAGGTAGTTGATTAAATTCTTTTGGCAGTTTGTTCCACAGATGTGGTCCATCAGATAAAAAAGATCTTATTCCCTATGATCTTTGAAAACAGATTGAGTGTAAAAAAAATCTGTAGCTAGAACGAAGAGGCAGGTTAGGTTGTTGAAGTTTAAACAATTGAATTAAATACGCCGGAGCAATTCCATGACCATTGACCACAATGGTACATAAAAGAAGAATGTTAAAGACAAATCCTTTGTTTAACTAGAAGCCAGTGCACTTTCAGAAATATTGGCATAATATTATCGGAAGGTTTGGTGCGAGTTACGTATGACTCGAGCAGCAATATTTTGCCATCTTTTAAGATGATTCAAGAGAGTGTCAGGCAGTTCAAACCAAAAAAAGTTTGATATATGGAATATACTTCTTTTAATTTTCCACATCCTTTGTTTTTCCGATGAAATGTTGGTACGAGAAATGATTCTGACACAGGATATCCTGCCAAGTGTCAATTGCTATATGGCCGGAGACAGGATGCAACATTCTTCGCTTAGACTTTGCAAATGTGATTGAAGTTATTAATGCGTCCCAATCATTTCCCAAGATCTCTAACTGTGGGTGTCATAGTGGCATCATAACTGCATGATTACATTTCCTTCATTTATGTGAGGGGAGTAAATTGCCTCATTCAATGCTACCACAAAAGGATGTTGTCCTTCCGTTTTATAAGTCAATGAACTTTTTATGTCAAAAAGGGTACCTAGTGTTCATACATTCATCTTTATCTTTCTGTGTACAACTTCGAAACTGGTGCACCAAATACTAGTGATGTTATGTTGCCATGTTTGTTTGTTTTATGAAGAACTAAGAGAAAAACAGGTTAAGTGTTAACACTTTGAGGCATGGATGTCAAAGTAATATCGAAAGGCATGAGTACATTTCCGTTAATTATTCCACTTTGCCTGTAACTGTTTCAAACACTGTTAATGAGAAAAGATTGTTTTGCCCTTCCCCTAGGCTCTTTATACATGTAAGTCAGTGATCGTTTCCTTAAAATTGTTAGTTATTTCCTGATTATCAGGGGAAAATAAGCTACCTGTTGTTCATATTCATCATTATTTTTTTCTAAAGCTTAGTTACTGCACAAGCTTAGTATGAAAAAAAATTAATATCTCAATTCTCATGCCAAATAATGTTCCAGAAAATGCAATTAAGCTTCAACACTTGAAGCGTGCTTCGTTCTAATAAGGCTCCTTCCTGGCGTGCAGAAAAACACATGTTCCCATGAGATCTCCCATCAGAGTTTACTGTTATTTGTGTAGCAGGTGTTTGTGTGGGATCTAGAAATGACAACGTGACTTATTCAGTGATAACTATGTTAATGATGTACACTAGTTGTTTATGAAGCCTTGTATTGTATGGTCCCATTGCATCTTAAAGGCAGAAAATCTCATTTGCACCCATCCCACAGCACAACTAAACATCACTTCAGGGTAGGAATTAATTTTCATTTTTGAGGGCAATTTTTATTAGAGCCTTTGGGCTATTTTTGAATTTTGGGGGGCTATTTTTCCACCACTGGGGCTACTTTTTGGTTGCACATCAGAATTTGAAGAATGGAATAAAAGATTGCCAATGTTTTAGCCAGTGCTTCATCCAATTAAAAGCAACCATTTAATTCATTTTTATTTCAATGCCATAATTAAAAATAATGTGAAATATTTCTTAGCAAATCTGAGGGCGATTCTGAAGGAAATGGTCACCCAAAGAATTGGGTTTTGGGGATTTGGGCTGTGCCAGGGGCTAAATCACCGTCGCCCTGGGTTATTTCCTACGCTGCATCACTTGTACCCTTAGGCTATTATTGAAGGACATGTTTGTGAACTCTGAAAATCAATTACTTAAAGTAAAATTTGGAAATTGTGCCAAAAAAAAAAAGCAATTGCAATTTAGTGTATATTTTAGGCACACTAAACACTTTAGTAGCTTGCAGATCGAGCCTAGTGTATAAATTGTAACGTTCATGAATGCATATTGTACACATTTGTAAACTGAAAATAAATTTCTCACATCATACATGACAACCCCCCCCCCCCATGCAGGGTATGAAAAGAGACAAGGAATTTTTGTCTTTTGTCTCTAGGAAACAAGGAGACAAAAAAGTCAAATCAAAGTATAATGGTCACCAGGGTTATAGCTACGGTGGTCGGCGCCGGTCGGTAGTAGCCGTCACAAACCGAAGCCGACCGGCACTGAGCTGAATTTATTAGTCCTCCGACCGGCACAGAGAAGCTTTAAAATGTTTTAAATCTCTACATAAAGCGTGTATTTTGAGCTTTAAGCATCATTACATTTCAGCGAAGATGTATTTTCGTAAAATAAATGCTTCCAAATGCTTTTTTCTATGTGGAAACCCAGGAGCGCTACGCTCGCTTTGCTCGCTCCGCTTGTGCAACTCCTTCCTCCGGCCGGCACAGAAATCTTTCTAGCTATAACCCTGATGGTCACTATAATTCCATACTCTTGGTAGATGGTATTTTCTTCTTCCACTGTATTTATACAATGTTGATTTCAGGCTTGTTAGCTCACCAGAGCTATTGCCATCGCTTTTCGTCCGTCGTGTGTCGTCCGTCGTGCGTCGTGCATAAACTTTTACACATTTTCATCTTCTTCAAAATGCATGATTGGATTTGGCCCAAACTGGGTATGAAAGATCCTTAGGGGTGGGGATTCAAGAGTCCTCAAATGGTACACTTGGTCCACCTGGGGGCCCAGGGGCAGGGCCCTAGAGGGCCAAAAGTAGGTAGTTTTCAAGCTTCTTCTCTAGATCCAGAAATAGCTTAGCTAAGCCACTGTGTGTGTAGATACCTCTATATGTGCTGAATTAATGTTCCTCATGACAATGCCCAGGGTTGCCCCGTCTGGCCCCTAAGGGGGGCAAAAGTTTGGGGTAGGGCCCTATGGGAATAATTCACATTCACATCAATGGATTTAGACCAAACTTGGTGGGAGTGATCCTTAGGGGGATGGGATAGAGGGTTCCTGGAATGGTACACCTGGCCCCCCTGGGGGCCCATAAGGGCCAAAACTAGGTAACCTTCTAACCACAAGCCCATTTGTAACCAAACTTGGGTGGTAGATGCATAACAGCTAGGGTACATGTAGGTCAAAGGTCAAATGAAGTCAAATATACCTGCAAGTTTGTTCTTTGGTTGGTATTGGGCCCATTTGTGACTAACTTGGATGGTAGATGCTATATGAATAGTGTCCTCAATGTTAAATTGGGGTCAAGGTCGCATAAGTAGGTCAAATGTTAAGATAATAGGGCGTGCCTTGTTTTTATAAAAATGGATGTTAGAATTTAATTTAGCTTGGCAAAATCAGCTATATGGCAAGGGGATGCAAAGCTTTTCAACTGATTCATTTGGCTCCATTGGTGCCTATATATCAGGCTCCAAGGGCCAAAACTTTATGTATAAACTGATGTTTTTTCTATGGGTACGATAGAGAGTTTGCGAGACCTCAGGTGAACGATAGAGAGTTTGCGAGACCTCAGGTGAGCGTCATCGCCCCCCCCCGTAATTCTTGGTCCCCTCTCACTTGCAGCTGCATGCATTTACCCCATTAGGTTTTCATAAATCGATGGTTATTCTTTGGTCATATGCGTGCTCTGGCGATATTTTGAAATAATCATGAGGTCATTATCGTGTATTTGATATCTTTTTTAAACATCGTCTAATGTCGATATTATCCAAACATCGGCCCAGCCCTAAGTGCTCGGTCTCAATTACTTTCTTGCAAGCCAGATAATCTCTCTCAAAGTCAATGAAGAGTTGTTTTCTGATATAAAATCAGACAGACTTACATACAGAATTGGGCCAGCTACAGTGCAATGGTATGTTTATTCAAAGTTATGAGATTCATTATCTTTTGAACTGCTAAACCAAACTTATTCAGCTTTTCAATGTTTGCATTTTAAAAAAATGTTGAATCACTGATCCACATGATGCCGGAGTAAACCTCTCCTAAAGGCATGTTAACCAATGTTTTCCAGTTAAGAATGCTGAGCTACATGAGTTCCTCGTGCTACACACTGTCTTTGATATATGCGTCAGAAAATGAAGTAAGTGAAAAAAAAATTGCAGTTGAAACGATCATTAAGTGCTTTGAAAAGTGAAAATCATTGAGAGACCATTCCAGTTTTTCCCACCATAGACTGCTGTGTTGGAGAATTTCCTGTCGGCTTGGAGAATAAATTAATGTGCCATTTGTATCTCCACATATTTTACAGTGACCAGCATAACTGTCCAAAACTTTTGTGCTTCTAATAGGGTGATTATTTGTGTATTCAAACACGTCAGATATGTCAGATAGCAAAGTTCACCAATTTTTAAACGGGTCTTCCACAGTGTTATATAGGGCCTCTTGTAATGTTACTGCAACTGATACCTACATTTGCAAATAAGAATCTTATCGGGTCGATAAGCAATTGGGGCTGCTATAGGCATGCAAACCATGAGGCGTGTGATAGTTACATGTACCCTCTGTCACAATTTCCTTTTCAGACATGCCCTTGATATTTTGGGGGAATTATTATTATCAAAAAGTATAAATTGTATTTTCTTAACTTCAATTTAGGGCAAAGATGACACAGTCAGCTGTGACAAGATATGTCCATTTTATGGATGAATTTACCTACTCTGGCAGGTACTGATTGAAGTGATGCTTGCCAATGATTTGCTGTCGGTGAAAGTGCATCAGAATTGATATTGACATATTACAACTGTGAGTGTGATTCACAACACATATTATTTCCTCTTCTTGTCCGTTTTGATGTAATCACGATTGCTTTCATAATAAAGGTTCCAGAATATTCTAGGATTTTTTTCGCCAAAGTGTCATCATAGATGTTATTTGTCTCAGTCACAGTTGGTAAAGTTACTTGTGTACGTAAAAAAATCAGCAACATTTTCCTGTCTGGCCAAAGACCAAATGTATTATCCATTGTAGCCTACCCATTTGTGTCATTGTGTATCTTTGTTGTTATATTACTATTGTTGCATTGATTTGATGTAAAAGAAGTTCAGGTAATTTTCAAGTATTTTGGTTGCAAATAAATGCATAGTTGTAGGTTTCATATAAACCGATTGTGGGCAAAGTTGTGGTTAGAAGCTAGTTAGAGAATGCATAATAATATACAATAATAGTAGTAGTAGTAGTTAGTAGTAGTAGTAAGTAGTAGTCATAATAATAATAATAATAGTAATTCAATAGTAATATAGTAATAATAGGTAATAATAGTATAATAATAATTCATAATAATAAAATAATAATTAATAATAAAATAAGTAATATAATTAGTATATCATGAATAGTAAGTAATTAATAATAATGATAATAATAAATGAATAATAATTCAATAAATAGCAATAGCATTTTGTATGTGTTTTCGAAACTCACTTGCAGTACCTACATGTACTTGCTCATGGCGCAACTACATAAATTACAAAGGAATACACTTAGGATTAAAATGGAGTAGCTATTGTTAAAAGATTTTTCATTTTATAGGTAAATTTTCCAATTAGGTTTAAAATGATCAAAGAGGTAGTTGATTAAACATCTTTGGCACGTTTGTTCCAAGATGTGGTCCATCGATAAAAAGATCTATTCGCTATGATCTTTGAAAACAGATTGAGTGTAAAAAAAATCTGTAACTAGAACGAAGAGCAGTTAGTTGATTGAAGTTTAAAACAATTGCAATTAAATTACCGAGCAACAGCAATTCATGACCATTTGACCACAATGGTAATAAAAGAAAGAATGGTTAAAGACAAAATCCTTTGTTTAACTAGAAAGCCAGTGCACTTTCATGAATATATGGTCAATGATTATCGGAAGGTTTTGGTGCGAGTTACGTATGACTCGACGCAGCAATATTTTGATCTTTAAGATGATTCAAGAGAGTGTCAGGCAGTTCAAACCAAAAAAAAGTTGATATATGTGAATATACTTCTTTTAATTTTCCACTCCTTTGTTTTCGATGAATTGTTGGCAGCAAAAAATGATTCTGACACGGATATCCTGACAAGTGTCATTGTCAAATATGGCGCGGAGACAGATGCAACATTCTTCGCTTACGACTTGCAAATGTGATTGAAGTTATTAATGCGTCTCCAATCATTTCCAGATCTCTAAAACTGTGGGTGTCATAGTTGCATCATATACGTGCATGATTACATTTCCTTCATTTAGTGAAGGGAGTAATTTGCCTCATTCAATGCACAATGTACCACAAAAGGATGTTGTCCTTCCGTTTTATAAGTCAATGAACTTTTTATGTCAAAAAGGGTAACGCTAGTGTTCATACATTCATCTTTTATCTTTCTTTGTACTAACTTCGAAATCTGTGCACCAAATACTAGCTGATGTTATGGTTACCATGTTGTTTGTTTTTGAAGAAACTAAGAAGAAAACTAGTTAAGTTGTTAACACTTTGAGGATGGATGTCAAAGTAATATCGCAAAGGCAGAAGTACATTTCCGTTAATGTATTTGACTTGCCTGAAACCTGTTTCAAACACGTTAATGAGAAAAGATTGTTTTGCCCTTCCTCTAGGCTCTTTATACATCGTAAGTCATGAATCTTTCCTTAAAATCGTTAGTTTATTTCCTGATTATCAGTGAAATAAGCTAACCTTTTGTTCATATTCATCCTTTATTTTTTTCTAAAGCTTAGTTACTGCAACAGCTAGTCATGAAAAAAATAATATCTTCAATTCTCATTGCCAAATAATGTTCGCAAGAAAATGCAATTAGCTTCAACACTTGAAGCGTGCTTCGTTTCTAATAAGTGCTCCTTCCTGGCGTGCAGAAAAACACATTTCGCACATGGAGAATCTCCCATTCAGAGTTTACTGTTTATTTGGTGTATAGCAGGTTGGTTTGCGTGGGGATCATAA
>JZLH01S0084886.1:85635-99700 GCA_001188425.1 Eucidaris tribuloides | reverse complement strand
TAACTGTGATCTGCTGTCAATCATTGGCGTATTTATCAGACAAAAAGTAAGTCTTGTTACCTGGCGTTGTTACTGTCCACTTTCTACCGGCACATGCGGCCCTGCTCAACCGGGATTGAGTGGCATCGGAGCGGAGAGTGTGGGGGAGACGAAACACGGCCACGGGGCGCACGTGGCACGGCAAATAATATTGCGTATTTGGCGTTCACGCAAGTCGAATTTTCGTAGGCTTACGCATAACTCGAAAATCGCCTATGTCGACGCGTTTTACTCAGTCCCGAGTGATTCGACTTATGCGAGGTTGACTGTACTTAAAAAATAGAAAAAATAATTTTTTTGAAAATTTTACTTTACGGTCATGTAGGTTACATCCGACTCTTCGCGCATGCAAATTTTTGTGGCGATCGCGCGATCGGCGGCCGAGATCTGAAGGGGGAGTCAAATTGACCCCCCTCCCCCAGTTAAAACCTGGTCTGAAATAGCCCAGTTAAAATAGGGTTAACCTTAAACTTAACCCTAACCGAACCCCTAAGCCTAACCCTAACCCTAATCTGAACTGGAAACCCAAATTCATTTATTTATTCATGTATATGTTTATATATGTATCTATCTATCAATTAATCAATTAATCAATTAATTAATTTAATTATTTATTTATGTATATATATATTTATATACATGTATATATCTGCGAGGTGCTCACTTTCTTTATATTTATATATGTATATATATTTATTTATCTATTTATTTATTTATTCTTTTATTTATTCATTCATTTATTATTATAAAATGTCAGTCTTCAGGGATTAGATTATGTAGATTTGTATTTGTCATCAGTACAAACAACACCATTTGAAGAAAATCAGTAATTTAGTGATGTTGATTGATCAAGAGTTAACATTTTTCTTCTGACATGAATTTGCTACCCCACAGGAATGCAATGATGTTTGCTGCGTTGCGACAGAGTGTGTACAAGTCGCAGACTGCAGCAGTCATTCCAGTCAGATATTGGCGGCTGCGCAGGTTGTGACGGCTCCCGTTGCAGAGTTGACGACAGACAGGCAGGCAACGCAAACCACGAGGATCAGCTCACGCGCATCCGTTGCCAGCGGGAATAATCCATCGGGTCCACTTGCGAACGAACTGACCGAGGAAACGTTCAACTCCATCAATCCCGGTACAGCCGTGACCAGCTCTGACATCACCCAAACGCCAACCACGTTACCACTCATTAGATCGGAGAATGAAACGACCCCAGTCACAGACGAGACCGATGAAACATCTAATACAGATGCAACTCACCCAACAGAACTTCCGACAAAGACGTCGCCATCTAACAAACAAAATGTTACAACTGTTAAAGCGGTCGTCGTGGAGGAGGAAGAGAGGCCCATTTTGCAGGAGTTGGTAAATGTACAGAGTGGGGAGGTGGTTGAGGACAAGCGTTTGCCGGGACAACTGGCAACGTCGGAGGAAACCAACCCAGGTCGCGACGTGGAAGCGGTTTGCCGTGAGGATGAGGGTCTCGAGTCGAGGCTGCCAAGCGAGTCTGAGGTGCTGGGATCGCTCGCTAGCGTCGATGAGATCGTGCAGAGATTAGGAATGGAGGAGCTTGAAGATCCGCCAAGGTTCGTGGTGGAGCCAGAGAAGGAATATTACATCGTTTCCAGTCAAGACCTGCAGTTATCCTGCGAAGCTTCTGGTCTATCCATCTTTAGGTAACACACTGGGTGATTTCAAGTTTTGGATTAGTGTTATTGTTAGTGTTAGTAGACGTCAAGAGCCGTTAAACCGAACTCCAACACTGCGACTCAGATTAACGGCCACTTTCGATTCTGTAATCGATAGCGTAACACGAGTCTTAACACAATCATGACGTCACATCCCTTGTTCAACGAACATGTAAAACCGTGGAAAACCCGAGGAAATGTAATTTCTGTATGAAATTTAAACAATCGTACTTCAAGTGTAATACTGTCGGAAAGACACATACTTCCCTCTTAATTTCATGTATTTGACTCATTTCATTATGTCTTTGTTCTTTCACAATCTAAAATATTGTAATTTTTCTTGCCGCTTATTGCGCGCGATCGCGCTGCCATACACATTACACATACAACTGCGCGACCCAGCTGGGTGAGCCGAGACAGAAATAACACTAACACTAACAACAAACTTGAAATGGTGATTTCCTTAATCCCTAGGGGCTAGTGTTAGTGAATGGAACAAGCGCATGTAAATTGCTAACACCAGCAACCCAGCTCGGTTCAGCAGACGATTTTCAACACGATCTATAACACCAACTTCCGGAAGTGCGTCATAATTTCGGGGTCAACTCCGCTAACACGGATCGATTTCAAGTTTCGGATTAACGCTCATGTTATTGTTAAGCTAACACTAACACAAACACTAATCCAAAATTTGAAATCACCCACTCATTAACCTGTTGGCTATGGGAAGAGGATGTGCCATGTATTAACTCTATGGGAATTTCAGAATCTCAGAGACAACCGTTAATTAGCAAAAGTGTTCAATTTAATAACAAAATGTTCATTTTATCTTTACTCAGGGTCTTTAAAGAATTTTTTTGGAGAAAAAAAGTTTTATTTAAACCATTTGATGCATGCTTTCCTATACCTCTTTAACTCTGTATTTTTCTTGTGACTTTTTGTTGTTGAAAACATCGAATTATATTCTGCATTTTAATATTATAATGTGAAATAATTTTTTGTCACCAGTTCTACCCAAATTCAAGACAAAACATGGAAAAAATTCAATTACATTTTGTGGATCTGAGGGATGGAATACTTTACCAAAAGACATAGTGTAGAAATAAACCTAACCCTTAGATCATTTTGAAAAGCACTCAAACAAACAAACAAACAAACAAAAACTAAAGTAAATGAAATACAGGATATTCTTTCTACAATCACATATACATTGAAATTTACAACAATTTAGTATTTTTGAAAAAAAATCTTTTTACATGTAGTTAAGTTTGTTTTTGTATACTTTATTTTGTAGTTGTATTTAGACCATGAATTATTATCTATACATATAAAGAGAACAGTTATTATCTATACATATATAGAGAGGGAGCCACACATTTTAAGCATTACATGCTATTTTCTGGTCCACTTCTATCAAAAGATGTGATATTCATACTTTTGTTTTTTTCCTCTTCAAAATGTTGGCTAATAACAGGATTCCCAGCTAATCTGAAAATTAAGGAGATCTAGTTCACTTCTTTTTTCCCAGTCAGAGAATAGGCAGGGAATTTGAGAAAAATCCATAAAATCAGGGAAAAATCAGAGAATTTTGTTTGTCCAGTGACTAACTTTCTCGCCTCATGTCCATACCACGATGGACACAAGGCGAGAAAGAAATAGGAAAAGCAAGAAATAGGTTAAAATGATGATCCTGGAATTTTTAACTCCCGTTAAGGAATAGTCAGGGAATTTTGTTTGTTCATGAAATGCTTGGAATCCTGTAATGAAGTTTTCATGTTCACCTTCAAATTTATGCAGTGTTGTAGTCGAGTCACCACCTTCCGAGCCCAAGACTGAGTCCGAGTCACCACCTTCCGAGGCCGAGTCTGAGTCACCAACTTACGAAATAATGCAATATTTTAGGGCATAATCTTAACCCTTAAAATTACTTTGAAATCTTACAATCAATTAAACATGATCTTTCAACCAATCAAACATTCATTCAAATCAATCAATCACTGAAATTTATCAATTTGGGAAAAATTAAAACAAAATAAAGCAAAAGCTCTTGACTTTAAGGTAAACAATATTTGATGTATAATCGTAAATGACTAAATCTCTTCAGAACATTCAGCTAATGAATGGGCATCGACTTTCACCGTGCCTTTTTTGTTGCGGTATAGAGCTGCGACATCATAGAGAAACATTGACCCATATGAATAATTATGTGAAATTTACGAGCTGGGTACAATAAAGTCATGTCGATCAGAAGGGAATTTACTTAGTCTCAAGTTATATTAGGATTTCCATAATTCTTTTTAGCAACTTAGTTGAAAATACTTCAAAATTCATATCCAAACAAATCAAACAGGGTTTATTCTTTGATTCAGCAGATTATATAAAATCATGTGGCCTTGACCCGGCCTCGACCCAAATCACTGAGGCCGCATGGTACAAGGCCGAGGACGAGTCTGAGTCATGGGATTACGAGGCCGAGGACTGGCAAAGTCGGCCTCGAGGCCATTAAGGCCCGCCTCGAGTCCTCCGTCCCTGAATTTATGCTGATCATATATATTTCTTTTTACCTGCTATTTCAATACTTCAGTTACACATGGCTGAAGGACGGTGAAGAGATAGATATTTACAGCGATCCACGAATGGCTCTCCGTCGAGGCAACCTCACCATCCAGTTCCCTGATTCGGGTGATGTGGGTATCTATCAATGTCTGGCCTCCAATATCTACACCACCGCTGTGTCATCCAAAACCCAAGTCATGAGAGCAAGTACATAATACGATACAACAACTAAACCATTTATTTGTCATATTTGGAGAATTGTTTCCATCCATTAAATGCAGGGCATATGTTTTGCATGCCTAAAAATTAAAGTTGTGTAACTCGTCTGGTGTGTACAGGAAAATACCGTGTAAGAACCTTTAGCAAAGTCTAGCAGATAGAAACTCAGTTTGGTTGCAATTATTGTAACTAATAGATTTTTAATTCTGGAAGGCAGAGGTCTAAGGGGGAAAACTGGAGTGGTAACTCAATGATTTTTACATTTTTAAAGACATAATGATCATTTTGAACTGTAATTTTTTCAGGGCTTCATTTTTAGACCTTATCAAAGACACTAGTAACATGAGGAATCATGTAGCTCACATTTTTAAAATGAAAATATTGTTATACGATGCCTTTAATGTTTGAGGAAACTGCTCCTTTGAGGCCTTAGTCGTGTATCACCTCTCAAAAACAGAAGCAAATGCATGTAAACCAGTACAATCTGCTAGTACTAGTACTAAAGATGTTTGTGTTTTGTGTGTGTGTGTGTGTGTGTGTGGTGGGGGTGGGGGGTTGCATTCTAAACCTGTAAATTAAAGATAAATGACACGATTGGGGGTAGTCCTCAACTTGGGCTGAAACTACTCTAGAATCAAGTAAACTATGCAGGGATTCTCCTGTGAAAATCTTGTCAAACGTTCTGAAATAAATATGTCAATATTCCTCGTGGCAGGCAAACCTGCTGTGTGGCTCTCTATGGGTCCTATTTTTATTGTGCCCTAATAGAATTAAAATACTAACATGTTCATGCTTGATTCTCCTTAAGTAAACAGATTAGAGACAAATCCTTTCAGCTGGGAGATCCACTCCAGCTGGTGTATAGTTCAACTCATTTGGTTCTTGAGGCATTTTTCAAGTGTTCCCAATCATGTCACTAACCTTTAAGTGGTTTCGAATTGTATGCATGAAGATGACACTAAGCAAAGTGCAAGGAATCTCAATCCTCCAGCCATCAGTGAAACTACAATATTTGTTGTGAAACCAGGACAAACTGTTTTTCCTACTTGTTCTTTGAATATCATGTGCCCGCGAAAATTTAATATTTCCCACAAACAAAGGAAATAATATGTTCTGTGATACATCAAAGGGAAATAGCCAGATTGGAAGTACTCCTGAATTTAGGACAAAATTCTCCCAGAATCAAGTATACTGTTTTAAGTTTCTCCTGTTGAAATTTCGTAGCCATACGTTTCTTCTTTGTTGTACAATTATTATCAAAAAATGCCGTGATGGTGAAATTTGTTGTGTAGCTTTTTATGGGATCAGTTTCTATCAGGGCCGGAGATTAATTCAGTACTGGTAAATAGATGCTTCTTTCTCCTCAAGTAATAATAATAATAATGGACCGCTTTTATGTAGCGCATATCACAATATAAATATTATTAGAAAAGGAGACAGTTTGACCATCAACAATTTCAATAGTTCAGTTGTCCAACATAAAGTAGTGTGTGTTCAGGGAAAAGGTTTCCTCTGAAGATGAAAGGATTAGTTTATAGGAGTTGCGTGAGATCGGCGATATTGTATGGGAGCGAAACGTGGTGTTTGAGTAAAAACGAGATGGGGATTCTGAGGACTGAGAGAGCAATGGTGAGAGCGATGTGTGGTGTGACGCTGATAGATAGGAAGAAGACTGAGATTTGAAAGACTGGGTTTGGAAGAGACGGTGGATCAGATGGCGAAGGCGAACAGAGTACATGTACGTTGGTATGGACATGTGTTGAGGAGGGATGTTGATCATGTTTTGAGAAGGGGGCTTGAGTTTGAAGTGGCTGGTCAGAGGGGAAGGGGGCGACCGAAGAAGACATGGAAGAAGCAAGTGGTGGAGGAGAGTAGGAGGGTTGGGTTGAGGGAGGAGGATGTGCCGAATAGAGTAAAGTGGAGGGAGGGGGTGAGGGTGATTTCTGTGAGTGCGAGGTGAATCCGGCCACCCCCGTGGTCAGGCACTAAACTGGATTTAAAACCTGGATTACTACTACTACAGGGATGCTTTATATTGATCAATAGTTTTTGATGTTTTTATTGTGTCTGGGATATTATTCCACAGCTAAGCAGCCGCTGACTGAAATGATCTTGAACCATAAAGTAAACAAATTTAAGACAAATCCTTCCATCCTGAATATATACTCAGATAGTTGGTGTGTAAATTGGTATCTACATATTTCAAGTCATTTGGTTCTTGAGTAGGGACAGTGATTTTCCGTTTTAGAGGAAAACGAACGGAATTAACGGAATTGACCACTCAAAAACGGAAAGTGAGTTTTCAAACGGAAAATGATGCAAAACCTGTTTTTTTCTCCAATTTTCACATTTTAAAAGATGAAATCATGAAATTTATAACAGAAATTGAAAAAATGTTGAAACAAAAGCAAAGAAATGGAGTCGAAATAATGAATGTGATATTTGTATGAAGTTATGTTGAAACGGAATTGTCACTTTGTTATGTGTAGAAAGTCTATGGCAAAACGGAATTTCCATTTTTCAGGCAAGTTGAAACAGAATTTCAGATTTGTTGAAACATATAAGGCCTTTTTTTGAAACGGAAAATCACTGTCTCTAATTGAGGCATTTTTTACTTCTCCCAATCATATCACTAACCTTTATAAATGACTCTTCCCACATCCCTAACAGCAATGGGGCGATTCTCACCCAGCCCCGGTGCCATCCGTGAGGTGCAGTACGGTGACTCGTTGATCCTGCCTTGCAACCCGCCCCTCAGCATCCCCCACCCCTGGTGTCGTGGGCCCTCAACAGCTCCGGGGAGCCCATCCGGTACAGTCGTCGCATCTCCCTGGATCCCAGGGGGAACCTGGTGATTGCCAACGTGGTGGAGCGAGACACGGGGCTCTACCACTGTATCGTGGTCAACGAGATCCTGGGCAGGAGGATTGAGTCGCCGCGGATTAATCTTCTTGTCAGGAGTAAGTAGAAACCACCATTGGATGCCAGACACAGTATACTGGGGTACCGCCTTGTGTAATGCCCTTTTGGGTCCCTTAGATGTATAGATGTATAATGTTAGTAATGGTGATGGTGTTGCAACAGTGCACAACAAATGGACATAAACTGACAAAAAGCATACCTGCCAACCAGTACAGATTTTTTAGGGCAGTTCTGGTCTTAATTAAGTTATTAGGCGGTACGGTAAACAATAAAAAGGTTGCATAATAAAAAAAAATGAGACTAGAGTGCGAATGAGAAAAATATTTGAAACAGCTGAACCAAAAGTTTTGTTTTGAGAAAAAGCATGAATAAAACAAACATTTTGTTCCGTCACTCACCAGTGAATGCAAACACGGCATTTCCAATACAATTTGGGCAATGGCATTAAAATCACTAAAAAAATGAGACTTTAGAGTGCGAATGAGAAAAATATTTGAAACAGCTGAACCAAAAGTTTTCTTATTGAGAAAAAGCATGAATAAAACAACATTTTGTTCCGTCACTCACCAGTGAATGCAAACATGGCATTTCCATTACCATTTGGGCATTGCATTAAAATCACTGTAGTAACCAAGGCATTTGGTTCAGTAGTTTCGTTTATTTCGGTCATTCATGTTCTATTATTATAATCTACGTTTTTGTTGTTTAATGCACCGCGTAGTAACTGTAATAAGACCAGAACTGCCTGAAAAATCCGTACTGCTTGGCAGGTGTGAAAAAGTCCTGTAGAAATGATGTTGAAGTTATTATTATTATTGCTTTGTCATAATTTCGGATGACAGGGACTAGA
Source organism: Eucidaris tribuloides (assembly GCA_001188425.1). Classification (NCBI taxonomy): domain Eukaryota; kingdom Metazoa; phylum Echinodermata; class Echinoidea; order Cidaroida; family Cidaridae; genus Eucidaris; species Eucidaris tribuloides. The sequence continues at coordinate 91,423 of JZLH01S0084886.1, read as the reverse complement.
AAAGTGAACTTAATCACTGTTACCCTCAGGCATCCAGTCCCGGGTAGTTTTTGCATATTGATATGTGACTACAACACCGGGTTTTCACCCTTCTCTTTTCGATGAAGTGCATGTGTTCTTTACGTGCTGAGGTGTTTCTGTCTCAACACGGGACATCTGGCTTTATGTCCTATCCGAAGGACGAGGTAATGGGGATAAAGTGTCTTACCCAAGGACACGACCGCCATGGCCCGGTGCAGATTTCAACCACGGACCTCTAGGTCGAGAAACCGAAGCCTTATCCACTGAGCCATGACGCGTCCACCAAGTTGTTATTTTCAAGGTCTTTAGTGTTTTATGAGACCACTCAACGATACATTTTGCAGGCCAATAACACCCATATTAACATTCAATTTGCCAGAATGGATACATACCAAAACAATATGAGACTGGAACCAGGTGCATAACAGCATAGTAAATGTGCCTTCAAGGGAAAAGCACTTCAAGCATAAAGCACTCACTGCACCAAGAAACTAATGTTGATGAAATGTGAATTAAGGTTTGCCATAGTGATGAGAAGATCAGAAAGTTTCAGAAATGTTCGGAATAGTTTTCAATGTTGAAGAACACACTACAAAAATAACTTTTAGATGATGTGGTAACCCAGATTACAGCACTGAAAATAACCTGACTTTTCAGCCCCCATTTTTTTTTCTGAAAGGTAAATATTTATGTGAAAATTTACTTTGTAAATGATTTTAACTTATCATTGCAGAAGTAAAGCTCTCTTGTCTAACCATTATACTGTGTTCCCCCCTCCCCCCCCAAAAAAAAACCCAAACACAACCAACCTCCTTGCCTCTCTTTCAATGTGCAGGACCAACCCGTCCTCCCGTCCTCGTGTATTCACCGGAAGAAGACAAGACAGCCCTCCAAGGAGAACGCTTGAGTCTCAAGTGTCTGGCGACTGGCAAGTAAGCAAGAAAATATTGGTGTATAATAAAACCACTACCATTGAATACCGATCACGTTACCCATAGGCAAACCACATACAGGAAGGAAGTCAACTCATCTCTGCTAACCGTGCCTTATTGTTGCCACTCAGGTATTGTTTTAGGTTGTGAAAAACCCACGTGGGAGGTCTTGTACTTAGATTATATTTGAATAAAAAATATTCAAGGGATTCCAGTCTTGTACAGGAAAGTCAGTGATATGAAACTGAAAGAGTGTCCTTCTTATTCATGTTGTTTTTTCGAAACAACCATGCTGTTTATTGAAGGCATTTCATTATGAACTGTACTTTTGAAACTGTGTGTGTTTGGTGGTAAACTACAGCAGTGTTGACTGCATTTTTGGAGGGTTTTTTTTTAAAGTAAATTGCACTCGTTCAAATGCTTACTTTGTTTGGTTTAGTTTTGTATGGTTAACTGCATTGTGAGTGTAGCATGCTGAGTTGAGCATTTTCTATTCAAGATATGAAACAAAATTTCTCATTTAGCTTCAAGACTTTTGGTAATAAATAAATATGTGACCCTTTCTACGTAATGGAACTTGTCTAGGATTTTGAGACATGAAATATTTGTATCAGTAAAAAACCTGCATTCTCAGCTTTATGTTGATACCCAGTTAATGTTTATTTCACATTATGATGCAAACCTATGAAAATTTAAGTAGCACAAGGTTATGAGATGTCAGCATCCACGTTTTTAAGACATACAGGTTGAAATCAACCAAAGTCAGTGATACCTATCATGATCTCACTTAGAAATCTCCATAGAAATGGACTGCTTTTGGTCAAGCTAGAACTAATATTTGACATGTTTTTTTGCTGTTAGTTATCATAAAATTATATCAAAACCTTGAAATTTTGAAATTTTCCCTTTCATACTCATGGAGAAAATAAACTCTGAATTATGACTTTTTATCATAATTTTTTGTGTGAAAAACTATAACGGATATCTTTCTAAAAATCACAAAAAAATCCACATTTATTGAATATATCCCAAAAAAAAAAAAGTTTATTGCTGCAGATTTTTGTAGTCAGGCCAAGATTTGCACGTCAGTGATTTCAGTGACAAATGAGGATTACTTTTAAATCCTGTTTTTCTCCAAACCATGATTCCTTAGATCCCCAAACCTTTTGTTCCATGAATTATAAGTCTGTAGAGTGCTCTAGGCACAGGGTAGACTATAGAATTTAGGGGAGGGGGTAGAATATGGGAGAAAAAGTGTAATACTCAATGGGAAGCATTAAACAAGTAAGTTTTTAGACTGTGTTTGAATAACTCTGGAGAAGTGCATCTAATAACTGTAGGTAGATTATTCCATAGAGCAGGACCAGCATGGGTAGAGTGCTCTAGGCACAGGGTAGACTGTAGAAGTTTAGGGGGGGGGGTAGAATATAGGAGAAAAAGTGTAATACTCAATGGGAAGCATTAAACAAGTAAGTTTCTAGACTGTGTTTGAATAACTGTGGAGAATTGCATCTAATAACTGTAGGTAAATTATTCCATAGAACAGGACTAGCATGGGTAAAAGCTCATTTACCCCATGTTTTTGTAGATTTGGAACAAGAACTTATACCATATACTTATAGATTTGATATCATTAGAGAGCTCAGGAAATAGGCATTACAGTAGTATCAAGATTTCATTTTTTTGTAAATTATTTTTGTGCAAAATTTATGACAAGATCCCCAATAGGGCGTAGTGGGTCACACAATGATAATGATTGATGTACTTGAATGTGAGGGGTCTGGTTTGTTACCAAAGTCTTACACCAGCACCCTTTTCTTCAGTCCAGTTCCCCAGATGTGGTGGGAGCGGGTCAGTGCTGATCTCCCTTTCAACCGGTCCTCCCACACCAGCTTTGGCCAAGAGCTGATGATAGCACCCGTCAATATCGACGACAGTGGGGTCTACAGGTGTATAGCGGATAATGGTGTCGGCACTCAGGCTGAGGCAACGGTTACTCTGACTGTAAAGGGTGAGGCTTTGATCATGGTTGATCCTTGGAGATGACAGGCTTATACAGAAGCCCAGTACATTGCACAGTCAGAGACAATGGGATTCTAGAGAAACCCAGAAACTATGACAGACTTTTCAGTCAAACATTAGATAAACGATGGAGTTATATTGTCCAAGGCCTTTGTCCCACAACATACAGATTTTTGACCAGTAATTGCAGAAAATACATATAGACCTTTTCACAAGAATACATAAATTTATGGGTAAATATTCTCTATATGGTTATGTAAAAATCATGTCATCTTTCATTGAACAAAAATGGTATATAGCAACGAACCCCATATATGTAACAGTTCACAAGTGGTATGATTATTTAGAAGATAGTATATAAAAATGTGAGTAGTAGCCATAACAGTTCTTGGTGCCTTCTAATTTTACAAATTACCACACTGTAAATGATCAATCCCCTTTTACAAACTTGCAATGTGCAGTTGTGTTCTAGATTACATTAATTATCTGTGGGTGTTCTGTATAGATAATACTCTTTCACTTTTTCAGATTATTATCTTTTATAAAGCACGTCTCATAGCACTTTCTGGCAAAGTGTCAGAAATTGCATTTTATATCTTATTTACTCTTATCATGTTTCTGAATAGAAAACTAACTGTTGTTATTCTATACTCACTGAACCATTTCATGAATAATTGCCTACAATCCTCTGGTAATTTCCCTCTTGAAATAAAACCCGATTTTTGCCAGTTCGATTTGTACCATCTGTATTCAAGACGAAACTATCAGATAATTTGAAATTGATCTAATCTGGATTAATAAAGCCATTGCAATTGTGTAAAATACTTTCCACAGCTCCTCCATTCTGGATCTCAGAGCCCCAGAGTCTGACTGTCCCCGTGGGGGCGTCGCCCACCTTCACCTGTCAGGCTGGTGGAGACCCCGCCCCTGAGATCACTTGGCTTATCAACAACCAACCGGCATATGAAGTCAGTAGGTATCATTATTGCTGGTTTTTAACCCTTCTGGTTTTCAAGGTGTGCCACGTTAGTGTTGTATGGCTTTGACCCCAGTTACACTGTCTGTCAAAACCGTTTTGAGAACGATCTCAGAATGTTTATTTCGCAGTGTAACCACAACAGCCAACCCCAAATATTGACCAAAAGCATTTCAAAAGCGTTTTTGTCAGACCTCTTGGGGTGATCTGAGACTATTCTCGGATCATTTGGAAAATTAGAGTCGGCGATATTTGATCTAACCTCAATTTGATTATTCGTGGCGTTAAATATCATCAACTAACACAATATATCGCCTAAGCTGAAAAAAACAGATTGTGGTGTATGAGATAAATCTATTTTAGGGCTTACAGTGACAGTCGCCGCCCTGTTAGGCGCTACTACTCAAAACCGTGGACAAAAACAATGTTGCTCCCTGTAGACCCTCTCTGTTCTGGATTTGGGGGAGATTACATGGGTGCCAATTGTATAAAAAAGAATTTTGATGTTGCAGAGTTTACCACTGTATTTATTGTGATAATTGCACTTAATGCACTTCTGCTCTTTGATACCTCAAGTTTGATTTAGCTTGAACAGCATGGAGGTCTGCTGGTTATTCTCACCTCCCTGTTTCTACCTATATTGAGTGCCGACGAGTAGCACTCGTGTGCAGGTATTCATAGCTATGGTGATTTATCTTGTCCTCCCACTGCAGTGCATGCATTTACCCATTAGGTTTTCATAGTGATGATATTTTTGCTAATCGCTTCCACTCCAGCCGACTATTTCTGACAATAATCTGAGTCATTATCATATATTTAATAATTTCAACCATTAAATAATTTCTGATATTTATCAAAATATTGCCCAGCCACTATTTGGGAATGCCAGTTTGTGTAACCTCACAGAGCGTTCTGAAACGGCGGCCAGGCACAGGGAGTTACATCACATGTACATAAATGAACCAAGGTTTGTCTGAAAAAGTACGAGAACTTTGATCGACAGAGCGGTGAGGGTGGCTGAATCTGTAGCTTTGGTGGTTTTAGAACTGCCATTTTACCTGAAGAGTGGAGTATGCGGGTACCCTAATGCCCCGCCCTCACACTACACACACAGATTTAACTTGTGACTTCGCTAGCCTTAAAAATTAATAGTCATATCCCAGGCCTAGCTCGCAATGCTCCTTTGCCGAACTTATGTGTCGATATTTATTCAACTTTGAACCACTCCTCTAAGAACCCTATCGGTAGGCTGTAACGGCGGGTCCTCTTCGGGTCAAAGCAGGTCGATTACCATAAGCACACCCTTATCCATACTCTTATGTCCAAGTGGTTTTACATGTTCTGCATAGCCTCAATATCGGTCGTCAATTTCCACGAAGTTCATTGGTCTACCTCGACTTCTTCCAGCACTTGATTCTTACCTTCCAAACAGTCCTCTGGCATAGTCCCTATCCCATTTCAAATCTTCGGGTCACTTATAATCCTGTCAAAATACTGTTGCATTATCTTCTTCAGTCTATAACTTCCCATCGTGCTTTTCTGTCTCCAATTCATCTGTCAATTTGTTCATTGTGGCCATCGGATATGATAACCATCTTCTGTATACCCACACTACTGAACATGCGTGAATTTTCCCTTGATGGGTAAGCTTGTCGCTGTCTCGGTCAACACCCAATGAGAAACAAGTCGATCACTACTATCACACAACAGTATCGAAACTCGCCTTTCTCCCACATCTCCTAGCATTCGCATTTCTTTCCGCATCAAATGCCTATTCGTTCGAACTCAGTAAGTCATCAATACACCATTACATCTTGCGTGAAATTGATGGACCAAC